>JBCAUG010037031.1:0-10032 GCA_038406175.1 Haplosyllis leylae | reverse complement strand
GGAATTGGTGACCCTTTGGGTTCCCCCCCCCCCCCCGGGGGCAGAACAGCAGAGGGAGCACTTGCTACGCGGCGGGCGGTATGCCTCTTGCGTTCATACAGGACGACTTTCTTGTTACATTTGGTATCGCATAGTATCGTAGCATGTACAGAAAAAATAAAAATGAATGAAGATGAAAGCAGTCAGCAAATCTTTATTGCATATTTACAGGTTCTAAATTACCCATTTTACATTATTGTTTTCCATAGGTCACGTTACTAAACTTTCTCTATTTTGGAAAACTTCCTTGTACATTTATTTACCAAAACCAGTTGTATCTGTCACAGAATTGTGGTCGATAATTTAAACCCTCGGAATTGTGGTGCGATATATTTTGGTTGCAGTTAGATCTCTTCCCCATTCCTTGACCATTAATATTTGAGATAACTTGTGAAACAATATTTCTTTTAGGATTAAATGGTGACATTGCGAAACGTGTAACCCTGGATTACAGCAGGAAGAACTTGTCTGCTGCCCTGCATACCAAGTTTACCTCACTGGTAAGTGCAGTAATTTTTTATTTACACGGGGAATATAGAAAAAATCACATTTAACAAAGCGAGAATGTTGGATTAGATGCGCAGTTAACTTGAGAAAATGAACTCTCGATCAATTCTAAAAAAAAAAACACCTAAAATCTGCAAACTTCTTAAATATATCAATTGATTTCTTTGTTGGCTTTGCTGTTATTTTGCGCTGAAGTATATTTTTGCTAATTTAAGTCCCTTGTTCCTTGTGGTACACATACATGTGTCAAGATTGATCGTACATGTATCTGTATTCAAAAAAGAGTTTAGTAAGCATGTTTACTTCATTGTGTGCCTGTAACAGGAAGGACAAATCTTCCCTTTTGTAGGCATATGTTAAAAAATAACACCTAATGTTTGTAAGCCCCCAAAATATATCAATTGATTTCTTTATTGGCATTACTGTTATTTTGTACTGAAGTGCATTATAATAGGTTATTGCTAATTCCAAGTGCCTTATTCCTTACGGAAAAAGTAGAATTCATTATCCATTTTTATTGTGTGCCTGTAACAGGAAGGGTAAATCTTCTTCGTTTTGTAGCCATATTTGTGTTTGCGTTGTTTTGTATAGAAGGCTTGTCGCACATACTGGAGAATTCAGATAAATTATTGATATCATTTGAAAATACATACAGTATGAAAGTTATCAAAGAAACAAATAAATGGCGGCGATGACTTATTTACATTGGTGGATCCAGAGTCCGATCCTGATTTGGGTCCTTGTACCATGCAGAAATTTTGATCCTCGGTAATATAGGAAATATTGCTAATAGAAAATTAAGGTGGGAATATCATAATAAAATGGCCATTTTTGTTGAAAAAATGGTCAGGGAAGGCAGTTGTGCTTTGCACTAAACTCAAGCACCAATTGGCCAAAGAAGTCAAAAGAAAGGGTGAAAATGAGTACATAATTAGACAAAAATTAAAACTCATCATTATGTTCAGGAAGTACCTATATATAATAAAGGTCATTCAGACCATTTGAAAACTAACATGAAAACTGTTATTTGCTACCCAGCTTGGAGAGACAAGTTAGTAACACTTTAGTTCATATTGTCAACATTGATAAGCAGCTGAAATGCATGTAAACTGGTTTACTGGGACAAATATCTATCCCAAAAATGGGTGTAGTAACTATTGTGGATTGCGATCTTGACCGCAACGTGATCATCCTGAATAGGACTGATGGAGACTTCCCGTGGTATTTTTACCATGAAATAAAAAAGTGAAGATCCAGTGGAAAATTGAACACGAGTAATTGAACATTCAAAGTAAATGTTGTAGATTCGAGAACCCTTTTGTATAAGCAAGTACAAGTGAACGAGGGATCCACAATTTAAGTATACATTAATACTATAGTATTTTGTTACGTCAGAAAAGAATGCGAATTGATCAAGACATTACTTTCTGCAAAACGTATTAGTTTGAGCCGTTACATATTAGTTACATTTTAATGGTGCAAGGTATGAAGAGTATGATGGAATGCTCATTTTGATTTCAGTAATTGGTATGCATACACACATGCCTTTGACGGTCGAATTATTGAAAGTGTGATTCTTATCGTTAAATTTTATGTTTTGAGAAGACACAACATCTTTTGCAGACACTTGGTGATAACAGAGCAAGTGGGAACACTTTCAGTGAAGACGGCATGCCTCGAAGGAAAAGAAGTTCCCCGTCAGCAGAAGAACTGCGACCCAAGAGGTCAAGGGCTTCGAGTAACGCGTAAGATAGGCCTGTTTATTGTTAATTTCCACACAGCATTTGCCCCTGTCCCATTTTTTTTTTTTTTTTTGCAACAGGAAAAAATGTGTGCACTTTCCATTTTACAAAAAAGTGTTGTACAAAACATAATGAACGCAACCCTTAGTTGTATTGTCTAGGGAAATGAATGGTCTTTCTTATACCATAATGATTATGTATCATTTGCAATGTTTTCATGCAACATTTTCTCTCTTGGAAAATTATGCGAAAATTTTGTCGGCACAGCGCGTGACAATTGTTGAACTCACCATTCTGAGTCACATTTGTACTTCCCACATGTTTTTTTATACCGCCATTACTATTCAGACTGTTTTGGCCCGCGCATATTCTGGAAAATGAAACAAGTTACAATCTAATTTCTATCCAATATTTCTGCTTTATAATTTAGGAAGAAGAGAGGTCATGATTGTGACGCACCCTTTTCCGCAAAGCGATGTCTCGTGTGGTTCAACGAATATACCAGTAAGAATTGCCTATTTACTATTAATTGTCATTACTGCAGAACAGTTATCGCCAATACATAGAATTGTTTCATTGCACAGGTGAAGATGAGGAAGTCTTAGGCCCAGAAGGCATGGAGAAATTTTGCGAAGACATCGGTGTTGAACCAGAAAATGTATGATGATCAAGTTTTCTTTTCCTGACATTTTCATAAAAGTATAGCGTTAGATACCATTGATATGCCATCAATGTAAAAAAGTATGTGGTGCGACTAAGAAACGCAAAATCCATGTGCCTATTTCTAAGTTGCAGTTGAATTTCGGGCTGTATTTTTTACATGGTGGCTCAGTGTTGATCATTACTCCTCATTGCTTTAGAAGCATTGTAACATGGTTTCTTTTCCACAATTTCAGATTGTGATGTTGTGTCTAGCTCACAAATTAGGAGCATCACAAATGGGTTTCTTCACTCGAGCGGAATGGTTGAAGGGTATGACTGAGTTGCAGTGAGTATCGAAATGATTGTCTGTGTAGCAATGTTATGAGAGGGCTGTCTACCGGAAATTTAAAATGTGTTGTTTTTAAACATGTATAAATGGATGGGCACCCCCACCTGCACAAACTGTTGGAAAACACAAGAAAGTCCTCCCGCGTGACCGCAAGAGGCGTACCGCCCGCGGCGTATCTTGTCCATGGCGTGTCGGGGGGGGGGGGGAGGTACCCCTGTCATGGTCCTCTCCAGGGGAAAAGAGGTACCCCTGTTTGAGGGTAGGCAGTACCCCTGTCCTGGTCCTGAGTGGGGTACCCCTTTCCCTCCTCTCCTAGGAAAGGACTAGGGACCAAAGACTGGGGTCCCCCTCCCCTCCTCTCCTGGGAAAGGACTAGGGACCAAAGACTGGCGTCCCCCTCCCCTGAGAAAGGACTGGAGACCAGAGACTGGGGTACCCCCTCTCCGACTCCAGGAAAGGACTAGGGACCAGTGACTGGGGGTACCCCCACCCCAGAAGGGACCTGGGTCCAGTGACTGGGGTACCCCCCTCCCCTCTTTGTTAACAGGCAGACACCTGTAAAATCATTACCTCCCGTCACACTTCGTACGCAGGTGGCAATAAAACAACTCCCAATGGTGTATTTGTGATCAATAAAGGCACTCATAAGTTCCTAAAGCTGTGTCTCCCACTGATGTGTAACTACAAGAGCCCAGTCAGGACCTAAATTTCCGATTCTAGTTCTTATCTGCGTGTACTCAATTGCTCTTTTGTATGATACTTAGTCAACCATGACATCATAATTCAACTTGTGCAAATGAGCCATTCAGGGCTACTGATTGGTTGGCTCCCTGCCAATTGATCAAAGGTCCAATCAATCACTCCTGAAATTGCCCAACATTCCTCGCCTCCCAAAGGCAACTGATCCATGGGGGTCGTGTTACAATGCGGAGAGGAGGATCTACTTTTAGTAGCGCCGTCTCTTTAAAGCAGGGCGATTTGTCTGCTCACTTTGGTATCTGCCTTTGTGCATAAGTACGGTTGTTTATGGCCACTTACAAGAATTTTTCCTATTTCAAAAATTTCATTGGATCTCAACTGCAATTGCTTATCAGTATATTTGACTTGAAACAATTTCGGGCCCCCTTCATCTCAATCTTACATCTTTTCATCTCACTCTTCATCTCCATAATGTTTCATCACATCAATTTATCTCTTCATCTACCTACTTCAAGCAATACGGTTACATTAAATCACAGAATCAGATGGGACGTGATACGATGCTGGTAAGCATTCTTCTTTGAGCAAGAAAGTCGTCCTGCGTGTCCGCAAGAGGCACACTGTCCGCGGCGTAGCATCACTTGGGGGGGGGGGGTTAACCCTCTCCTTTCTGGGTGGGGGGTACCCCTATCCTGTCCGGGGGGTACCCCCTGTCCTGTCTGGGGGGTGCCCCCTGTCTTGTCCTGACTGGGGTCCCCCTACCCCAGGAGGACTTTGGACAGGAACAGTGACAGGACTAGGGGATACCCCCCCCCCCCCCAGGGCAGGACCTGGAACAGGACCAGGGAACTTCCCTTCCTACCGGAAAGGACATGGGACCAGAGACTGGGGTACCCCCGCCCCCGGTGGTGGACAAACTGAAAGTATTACCTTCCCTCGTACTTCGTATGCGGGCGGTTTTTGTCCCAAATTTTACAATTTTTAAGTTTACCCCGACCACCATTGGACGGTGGAATGAGTCTACATAGTTGCGAGTGAGTAATAAGTGCCCATTTCATTTCAACAACTTGGTTTCGATGAATTGGATAACACATTGACGAAGAAACTTTTATGATAATTTTAGATGTGATAGTGTTGCACGACTACAGGGTAAATTGGACTACCTTAGATCGCTACTCAGTGACGCTGTTATGTTTAAGTCTATTTACAGATATGCATTTGATTTTGCCAAAGTAAGTTTTCCTTACTTTTAATTACTAAATGGTGTTTTCGATTTGCTTTTAAAATGTATTCAACTACTGACCGCTAAGTTCAGCTTGTAATGGATATAAAGATTGTTTGAGCTATAGAGACGAATATTTATTCCGATCGGATGATAAGTGGCATAATCCTCCCACTTAATATTTGTTATGCAATTAAATGTTATTTTTGCAGTGCGATACCTTTTGTTACTACAGACTTTCCTTCAGATGAAGTGTTTTGAAATTGACAATTTGTACTATTTTGTAGGAAAAAGATGCAAGGAGTATGGACATAGATACTGCCCGCCTGATGCTTGGTTTGCTGCTAGGTAAACACTGGAGTCTATTTCCTTCCTTCCACCAGTATTTAGAGGTACATACATTTTATTTTCTAAATGTTGCCTATATGTGCACAGGGAGGCTTTATGGTTTTCTAGGTGTTACCGAAAACCGGAGGGTTCCTCCGGCTGCGACATGATTTTGTAGGGGTCAAGCGCGGTTATGCTCCGCACAGTGGTCCTTGTCTAGCTTACTTGTGTACCTTCGGAGTACTGAAGTGCATCTACAGTAGTTTACTATAGTATGTCTATTTCAGTTAACGGAATGAATTTCTGGCCTCCTAGGATATTTGTGACAGTTATGGACAAATAACTAAAACAGAAAATTTAATTAGGGCAAGTTTGTGAGTGATCTCCAACCAACTAGAGTCCCAAATTCGGATGGCATGGTAGGATGATCTGAGAGATGTAACCTTCCTGACTGTGGCCAAGGAACTGACCCTCAGCCCAATGGGCTGAGTATTTATAGGGTAGTTTGGAGGGTATCTAACCAGCCTGTAGGGCGCAGTATTAGTCTCTGAGCAGATGGCTAAGACTCATGTGGCTATGCCCTGATATGACATGTAACAGCGGAGGCTATACATGGCATACACTGGCAAGAAGTATCGGTGGTTGAAGAGAAATTATGGTGTCTGGTTTTAGTCGCGCCGCCGCCGCGTCAACGAGCGGAACTTATCTGGTCTCTATGGTGTCTGTGAGTTGGTACGGTTTCTTGGTTGCTTTGTGGCCACTTACAATTTTGAAAATATCATCGGATTTCAAAAATTCCAAAACCAAAATGTTTGTCAGGCCATTCTGAGCCCCAAATGAGATAACACCAGATTTGGTCTGGGACCAAAAAAAAATGTGTTTAAGGAGATTTGGAACAAATGATTACATTTTTGTCTAGAAATTCTTTTATCCAAAATATCTTTCCCGTCAGATTTAAAAAAATTTTAAACCAAAATGTTTTTCAGGGGATTCTGGGCAAGTCACACTCGTTATCTTAATTCATCTGTCTTAGCAACTACTTATTTGTCTACCTATATCTCTCTCTGTCTAGAGCTAGCTACCCATTTCGTTGGCTAGATGTCTATTTCTATCCAGATAGCTATCTACGCATCTAGTCATATGTCTGTGTAGCCATTGAGCTATATGTCAAGGTATCCATCTGGTGGCCATCTAACTAGTTAGTGATATACCAAACCTCCCTGAAAAACACCAGATATGGCTTGACATAAATTCAAACCAAAATTTCTCAGGAATACCTGCCCACACACCCACCCACCCAAGTGAGATAACAGCAGATTTGGCTTGGTACAAATTCAGACTGAAAAAATGTTTATCAGGACTTCCCACCCACCCAAATCACTTTAAAATGATACTCAAACTCATGCGGTGTGATACAAAGCTAATCAGCATTCTTGTTACTTTTTGTATTTCTTTTCAGCAATCCAAGTATAAAGTGATAAACAAAGACCAGTGGTGCAATGTATTAGAATTTAGTCGACTTATCCAGCCCGACCTCAGTAATTATGATGAGGATGGCGCCTGTAAGTAGTCCTTATGTACATGTATTTTAAAATTTGTATTGCATTCATTTAAATATTTAGATTTTTTTTTACTCTATCAAAGTTGTCTAAAGTATTATCATCTAAACCAGTTAATTTTTTTACACCAACAGGGCCTGTGATGCTTGACGAATTTGTAGAATGGTACAGAGAGCAAAATGGAACAACATTACCGCCAAGCACATCGGTGGATCCCATGGCTCTGTGACCACAAATTAATAATATTCGAAACCTCCAAATAATTTTATAGTCGTTGTTTCCTCCCAGTGATGTATGGTATGCAAGCAAAGAGATTAAATTTTTCTTAAATATTCAAGTGCGAGAAACAAGTGGTTTGACAAGATCACAGTTGCGATGTGGAGGCTTAGTAGTTATAATCGGCGGATATCGTGTGGAATAAAAACATACTTGAATTTTTATAATGCTGGGCACATACTTATGCGCACAAATCTATGATGGAGATACTGCAAGAAGTATGTCCACTGTTACTTCCACGGGGTTGATGAGGTCGTCTCGTATTTCATTCAATATCCGTCGTTTCGACAAGTTTTGTAAATGTCTGCCTGTTACATTTTAATGTGTGCATCAGCACATATAAGTGGCGTCTCGTTACCCATTAGAAAAAAATATTGCAATTTGTTTGTGGTAACATCTTTTATGGATGCTTTACCTGTTTCTACGTTGATAGTCAATTCAAGCCAATACTTCATGTCCAATTTAAAAGTGTGTTGTAAAGGCGGCATAACGTAACCAAGATTACTTACTTAAACCGGAGAAGTTGTTGTAATGAATAACCTGTGTAGGCACAAAAGAGCTAAGTGAGTAATTTATTTTAGTTTATCTGCAAGATATTGCCAGCAAAGAATGTCTCGATCTTTACTCAGCACACCAGAAGAAACATAATACTTTAGCTTTTTCTCGTACGTACGTTTTTCTAGCTCATCTAAGCCATTCACGTGTGATTAATGCGGTTCATATCGACGTGGTCAGCCCCTGTATTCGTTTGATACCCCGGTAGTAATAATTTCATGTAAAAATGTTTATATCACGCCACAAATCCACTACTCTGTAAACTTCACCGAACGATTAAATTTTCCATCACTACAATTTCTTCCGAAGTGTGCCTGATTTAGGTGTATGACCCAAGAACACATGATCGAAAGACCGCGTTCAAGTGTAATTTATATTCAACTTTTAAAGATGCAAAATGAGCTAATCTTAATTTTTTATTGTGTAATTACCCTAATTGAATATCGTGTCCCTTGTGATGCCTTCTAATGTTTTGCATCATGTAGATGCCACATAATCAAATTGACTGTATCCATGACTGATATGTACTGCTGCTGGTGAGACAATTTCTTTAAAATAGCAGTCTTGTAGACCGATTGAACTGGTGATATTGGCTTTAAAATATTCCATGAATATAGTTGATACTATTCACTTGAAAGCGTATGTGCAAGGGTCTGATGGAGTAAAGCAGCTATTAAGACGACTGTTTTGTTATTGATGTGAATTATGCACTTTTGGGTACAACCCGTTCCGTTCATATGGCGCGTGCTCAGTGGAAAGGACAAAAATCATAGTTAATTGTGTTTGAAAATGAAATGTTGTGTTTTACTGAATGGTGTGGCATCAGCAGTGACGTCCAGTATATTACGAATCACCATGGATACAGAAGTGCGTGACACGTACTTTTGAATGTCCTTTTGCAGCCGATTTCATTCATTTGACAATAAAAAAGTAACAGTGTCCATAATGCCTACGAACTATGACGAATTGACCATTTTTTCTTAATATTTAGTTCTTTTTTCATGTTTCGCCACTCAACAGAAGAACGGTTGTTTTGATTTTTGGTTTTGTTAGTCTCTAAAATAGAGATACTACATGGACGATTCACAGTACCTCAACGTATCAGTTGCAAGTAGCGGGGAAGCATTTGTGTTTCCTTGAGTTTACTGCCAATACAGCTGCTCCTACGAACTATTTACGGTGATTATATGGTGGTTATCAAGTTTACAATGATAAAGGAACTGTGATGCTCTATCTACATGTATCTTGCTCGAGAAAATTTACTTGTTCATGTATTACGTTTATTTAGCCAGTAAAGTGGTATATTAGTTTAAAAACTAATTTCTCTAGGTTTTTAGTAATCCGTGTAACATTACCACAGATGCCTTGTGCATTTAAATGTACACTGGTGCAACTTTCGTTCTGTGTTGAATAAAACGTGTACATATTTAGGGACCAAGGGTGTTTGCTTTCTTTTTTGGTTACTCACTGACAATATTTTAACAAAAACGTGGCAGTAACATTATCTTACTCTCACTTTATTATTCCACAAAATCGAATACATACAATTAAAAAACATAAAATTTTCAATAATTCATTTGCAATATCGGTCCGCCTTCATTTTTTCTCTCCTGAAACAAAATGCGAAAATGTCATTCTCATCAGCATGTTTCATAGATTTTTTTCTGAGACAGTTTTAATAAAAATTCATTTAAAATTCGCGGTTCAAGTATTAATTAACGCAGACATTACGAACATTACCTGTCCAATAAAGTTTCGTGCAAATTGCCGTCTTTTCTGGCCTTCTTGACGGTCATTCTGTCTTCCTTACTAACCTTAATTTTTCGATCCCGAAAGCTTTGGAACTTTTTCCTGAAGATAATAATAAAGTGTAAAATTACCACCAATCCGCAACCAACATATTCGTGAATTGACGCATGTGATGGATCTGTCGTAACTGTCAAAATTTCAAGTTTAATATTTACCGCTCGCGTACGTAGTACGACGAGAGGTTATGTTTTCACAGGTGTGTGTCTGTTAAACAGGTGGGGGGGGGGGGAACTCTGTCCACTTGTACAGGGGAGGGGGTACTCAGCTGACTTGTAAAGGGGCAGGGTACTCGGCTGACTTGTATGG
>JBCAUG010037020.1:0-10032 GCA_038406175.1 Haplosyllis leylae | reverse complement strand
CCCCCTGAGATTAAACTACTCTTGCTCTCCTCACTGACCTGGCAGACACTCAATTCTGACTGGGGTTGAGTTTTACTGCACAAACCAAGCTAGTGTAAATATTGGTGACACAAAGCTGTTTAGTTTCTCGAAAACGTTTGAAGAAAAGTAACTGGTCTCATTTCAATTACGCATGGAAACTTGAGCAACTGCGTCACTTAGAACTCAGAATTACCTATGAATGCTAATATATATAGGTATTAATAGTTGGCACTTGAAAACATCACAGACACTACTAAAGCTATCAGAACTTAGTGTATTAAGCTTAAGTATAATTAAATTATGTTTTGGGTGGCTTCGGCTTGCAGCTGCGTTGGTGCACCAATAGTCTATCTGGAAGGAATGTTCTTCCACAGTTTTCACACGGAACAAGGTTTGCTTGCGCCGCCTGCCATGCAGCATCGTTGGCTGCTTCCAAATCATAACTCCCGCCGGCTGCAAAGAAAGAGGAAATATTCCATTTTGGAAATCAAAAACAATCACTTGTACATAATACTGTTTTCTGTTTCATCGTGGACGAATTTTAACTTTAATTATCTACCTCCAATCGGTCGGACTTCAGGTTTCTTAGGTTCAGGACGTCGCAGATGACTTGGTAGCGAGTTGTTTTCTCTCCTCCATTTCTTTATACACTTCGGCTCGTGTATGGATATTGACTTGGAACCGTACTCCCGACCACAGATGTAGCAAACCACAGTTCTCTTACGGGGGAGGGGTTTTGCCTTCGGAGGCTGTTCAAAATTTCAAAATAAACTAAAAAATCAAATCTATGTAATTTAATTGTAAATCCAACATTTTGTACATTTTAATACTTATTTTAATATGTGAGTTTTGCTCTTTTTCCAGTGATCCCATCAAGATGTCTGTGCGGAATTACTATTTTACCTCGTAGCTGTAGCCGTTCTGTTTTGATTCTGATGACAAGGTGGTCGTCTTTTGACGGGCACCCAGTCCTCCAGACAATCCACTACCTAAAATGCAACAGTTTTGTCACGTTAATACTAGCTATCGTTTGAACCAAAGCATCCATACGACATTTCTACTGAAAATAAAAGCAGATGAGAGAAAGAAGTAAACTTAGTTTTTATCAATACATGCAAAGTCTACACTAATATGTGACCACTTTTTACATTAATTTATTTAACGTCAATATAGAAGCATCTAAAAATACCTCCAGTTTTTGGCCTGCAGCTGCGTTGATGTACCGCAAGTCTATCTGGCAAGAACGTCCTGCCACAATTTTGACAAGGAACAAGATTTGCCTGGGCAGCTTGATATTGTTGCTCTTGGATCTCCTCTCTACCGACAACAAAATTTTTAAATGAGGGACAATCCAGCAATTCTAATTAATCAACATGAACATTATCGTCAACATCCATAAAATAGTCATTAATCAATTTTTCATGCAGTATCTGTACGAATTTTCTGCCCTTGAAATAACAAGAGAGATTGCTGTGTTGCGTGAACGAAAAAGTAAAATTCAATAAAAAATGCTCAAATTTGTTTTTGTGACGGCACCGCTTCGTTATAAACAACACGCCTGTTTAACAACAGCTTATTGATTCTTTTGTGCATGAACTGCCTTACGCAAAAAGTCTTTTCACCTTTTAATGGATCACATGTGAATCAATTGATCTTTCGTTTTCAAAGAAATCAAACCAGGTATGATTCATATATAATTTATCACAATTGGCCACCATAAAATATTAACATACTTTTAACTGAAGATATCAGAATTAGCACGTTGCCCAACAGGAGGTTATCTTCATAAAATCATTCGGCAGAATAAACAAATAAGCATGTTGTTGCCTTTGGTTACTTTACACATATTTGAACATCGAAAATACTGGCACTGTGAAGCGAAGTGCACATAGGTACACATTTTTTCAAAACATTAACAAAATGTTTTGACAATCTACTGCGTTTAATTAAACACATTGCTTGTACTAAATGTTGCTAAAAATATAGAATATTTTAATAATTTATTGAATTTGAACGTCCATTTGTGCCAAATGTAGTAAATAACAAACATAAAAGGTTAAAGGTTCAAATTACCACATGTAAAGAAAATTGTCAAACCTTTATTCAGCTTACTAAATTGGTAAGGCAATACATAAGACCAACATTCCTTCAAATTATAAAAGAATCTCTTCAGTAATCTTCGGTTTTTAACAATTAACATGTTGATTTTTGGGAAATTTGTAAAATACATGTTGGCAGATAATACCAAGGTAGACATACCTGGTCATTCCTGGCCGCATCTCAGGTGTTACTGGTCTCTTCCGTCTTTGCTCCGGGGGTAGCGCTTTGTTCTCTCTCTCCCACTTCACCAGACATTGCGGTTTGTGGATGCTTATTGAAGCATCTGTAAACTGTCGGCCACAAATGTGACAAAACACAAACTTCGGTTCTCGTTTTTTCGGAGGATCTGATGTTTTGGGTCTTGTTTCACGACTGGTGGAGGGGGTACCAGTACCGGTGGCTGTAGGACCTGTGTTAAGTGTATCAAGACCATGACTTTTACGAATAGACGCTGACGTCCTTGGACGTTGAAGTGCGGATTTAGGTGCACCTTTAAAGCACGCACGTTCGTGTATCGCAATTCTATCCGGATTAAATGTTCTACCACAGTTTCCGCAAGGAACCAAGTTGGCAGCAGCGGCGGCGGCGGCTGCTTCGTTTCTATTTGCCAATGTTACATGTCCAGATCCTTCCCCAAGAACGTCTGGTTTTTGTGGCAGAGGTCTTCTCTGATGTTTCGGCAACTGTTTGTTCTGCATTTTCCATTTTTCCAAACATTGCGGTTCATGAATTGCAATTGATTTTGAACCAAATTCTCTGCCACATATGTAACATACCACCGTTCGTTTTTGTCCCAAAGGCATACTCGTTTTGGCTCGAGAAGGCAGCTGTGGTCTCCGAGCTGATTTTTCAGGGGGTGGTTCAGTGTCTACGTGAGGCACATTAGGCGAAGGCCTTTTCGACAAAGTAGCTGTGCCTGGCCTCGGTTTCCTTTCATTCAGCCCATTTGCTCCTCTATTTTCTCTAGGAATGGGACTATTTCCAACGTCAATTAAATTACTGTTTTTATCGCGATTAAATAGAGTCGGACTAATAAGTGTAGCAGTTCTAGGTCTACCTGGTGTACTTGGGTTCTGGCTGTCATTTGAATTTCGCACAGTCGCTGATGGTTGGATTCTGCTTGTACCTGGCTTGTTATTGGCATCAGCTCTTCTTAACGGTTTTAGCGGCTTTCCCGGCTTGCAACTCTTCTGGTGTACAGGTAATCTATCAGGGTTAAAAGTTCTCCCACAGTTTTCACAGGGCACCAAATTTGATTGCGCGGCTTGCCAGGCAGCTTCGTTAAACTGCTCTAGGTTGTAACTGCCACCGGCTGATATTTTCGGTAATTCAACGACGACTGGTTTGACAGGAGGGGGACGACGTTGCTTCTTCGGAAGTTGATCGTTCTGTACGTGCCATTTCTTCAAACACTGTGGCTCGTGGATACCAATTGATTTGGTACCAAACTCCCGGCCACAAATGTAACACACAACTGTGCGCGGACCCGGCATCTCCCCGCTTTACACTTTAATTACATAGGGAAAGAGATAATACTGTGATGGATCAATAAGCTGATTTTTCATGCATGTCTCGCTATAGATCTAGCCGCTGCAGTTGTTGATGGTGTAAATTTACGTGTCACATGATCAGAAATCAATAAAATACAAGAAAGTCCTCCTGCGTGAACGCAAGAGGCATACCGCCCGCCGCGTAGCCGACCTATCCCGGGGGGGGGGGTACCCCAGTCCTGACCGGGGGCGGGCGGTAGAAATCAAAGCCATGGTTTAACGTCCCGCAGCACAGCTGGTCAAGCCCCGGAGGGGCACACAAAATCACTTTACAATTTTGAGATAAGAAAATTGCTTGATATTTTAGTTGCCATGTGACCCAATTAACATCGGGAACGGAATATGTGATTTTGAATGTAATAGGAGGTATCACGGTTGGGACGATGGAGACTGTTGTAATGTAACTGTAACTGATACTACGAAAACTTGCTTTGATCCATCGTCACGCGAAAGGTACAGTGAAGATCTATGTTCCAAATAAGCCAGACGGTCTGTATTTCGATTGAGATAACCGCACCAAATGTGCTTGTAGTTCTTGATTACAGCTTATATTTCTTTTAGGGCATATATGAGTATTGATGAATACAAACAGATCCTCACACTAAAATCAGATACAAGGCTAAATATTTATTTCGTTTCTTGGACAGCAAGAGAACTCATTGGCCTTGCAACGTTTCCTTGGGAAAAGAATGTTTATAGCGTTCTCGGTAAACACACATATTTTCATAATTGTGATTTGTCAATGTTTTCAATCGCATAGTAAGACGTTCGCTGTATCCAATTCCAGCTTTTACACATAATTTTGAACTGATTAATTTCACGTCTTGTATTGAAGTCCTCGGGCGAGAAAAAATACCGACAGATTTCGGGCAAATTATGTACTAAAACTTGCTTCATTCAGGCGGAACTGTGGTTCAACCAAGCAGCTTTGGACAGCCTGGTAAAACTGACAGCTTGGTGCACGAACTTGGGCATAATCTTGGACTGTGGCATGTCCATCATGGTGTCACTGAAATGGATTGCTCAAATCCTTGTGTGGAGACTCATGCCAGCTTGGAATTGGGGGATTTGTGTTCTGACACCAGACCAACGCCGCAAAATGAACATTGCCAAGACCCTAATGTATCTACTCACGGAAAGTGTCAGATCCTTGGACCGTTTACTGATACTCCTTTTGACAACTTTATGAGTTATGCCAGTTAGTATGAAATAAATAAACTCAGACGACTAGTTTTGTGTCTATTTATGTCTATTTTATTTGTGTCTATTTCTTGCATTTCTCTCAACCTCTTCAGGTTAAAAAGTTACAAAGTTTGGTTGCAACTTTTGACTTGCAATTTTTTTATTTGTTTAAGGCAAAACAAATGTTTTATTTATTTATTTCAGCTGATTCTTGCACGAATAATTTCACTCCACAACAATCTGCTAGAATGCATTGTTATCTGGATTTAGTTTATGAACCATGGCAAACAGTACGAGGCCCATCAGTACCACCGCTGTCACCAATGGTTACCTCCTCTCCTACATTCGTTGTTTTAATTAAAACTAAACATGAACCAACAGGCAAACATACCACTACATACGTTCTCAAATCATTAAATTGAAATTATTTTCAGGTTGCCAAAATTGTCGGAAATTCAGTCAAACTGACATGGGTTCCATCGATTAGGACAGGTACCAGCAATATCAATCCAATTTGCAAACAGTGTCAACAGGACGGTTCAATTTTACAATATGCCACCTCTGCCTCATCTCCGAACCCATCGAAAGGTGCAACACACTGGGCTCCACACCAGGCTACAGGCCCTCCTGATGCCGAGTCATGCATGCCAAGTACATTTTCATGGATGCCTGATGTTTACGTTTGCGACCAGCCATGCTACATAATACTTGGTTTCAAGTATCCCGTTATTCCCAGAAGGTAGAGGTTTTTAGGATTTCTATGCCATTTATCTTCACGTGTTGATGAAATCTCATTTTAATAAATATTTTATAGAATAACGCTGTGGATATCCTGGAATGCAGCAAATGGTATCAAAAGAATTGAGCTTATGTCCAAAGACGGATCAAGCCACGTACTCAATGATATATCTGCATTCTGTGATATGCCTTACACCAGAGAAATACACATGGAAAAATTAGTTACCAAGGTAAAGAATTCTTTAGTCGATGAAATCATTCAATGCAATCATTATGGCAAGAGTTAGTTTTTCATTGTTCTTTTCCAATTTTATTGAATGCATAAGTACCTTTTTCACAAAACGTTAGGTTAGAATATACATAAAGAATCCCTATGTCAGCATCGATGCTGTGGCATTAGAATCTGAACCTCATGCGCGGTGTCGCCAATGTGCAGTTCTCAAGTACAAACTTGTGAGAAATCCACCATTTGCTTCTGGTAACTCAGTTGAAGTGTCCAGGACTCACTACATAGACAGGTGAAGAATTTTCTACATAAAAACGGGATATTTACTCGTATTCTGAACTGCGAAACCTGGTTCGTTAATCATTGTTTCAATTCCTGAATTTTCAGAACTGTCTCAATGGGCGAGACTTACTTCTACTCAGTATCATCCGTCGTGGGCGGCGAAGAAAGTGAACCCTCTCCTGAATTAAGATACACACACGGAGATACTTATTGTGGGGATGGTCTTAAACAGAGGTAATGAAAACATATGATATTTTACCATGTGTCATCTGATCCATTATTGACCATGCGCATCTACAAACAATGCACCACTATTCCTATTCATATTTTTTTAGTGTGGAATTTTGTGACGATGGGAATTTACTCGATGGCGATGGATGCGATGTCAAATGCCGAATCGAGGAACTATTTCATTGCACGGGTATGTCTACTTTAAGCAGAAGTATATTTTTCTGTACAGTTCGTCCTTACCGACATGAGGTCAACTTGAAAAGCATGAACTTGGTTCACAGAACAAGTAGTTAAGCATTAATGTCCACAATATCTTGAATCCGGATGAAATGAAAGGTTCTGTAATTTGCAAGGAGAACCAAGCGTGTGTTATCACCACGATGGCGACGGTATCTGTGAAAGATTTGAGCGAACATACAGCATTCAAGATTGCGGATTTTACACTCCGGACGATTATGAGGACCAATGGGCTAGTGATATCACTGTATCAACACAGTTACAATCAGACGATTGTCCAGCATTTGTCATCCTCGGACCTCCAGCAGTTTACCATGTAAGCATGCGAATTAAGAACCCAGTTTCTGTGCTCTTTCGAATCACCATATTCTTCTTCATCGTTTGAAGGACATCTAAGTGGTGAATTATTGTTCTCGTCATAGAAGTGTTGGGTTGAAGAATTCGATCCGATGTTCGCCTGGTATCCGTGTACAATCAACCACAGCGACCAGAGGCTTTCCGTTGATGTAAGTTGAAAAGGAACACAGTTATTTCGGTAACCCTTCATGTAACGGTAGGGCCTCACCATTCAAGCTTTTATTTTGAAATATTTTAAAAATGGTTCTACACAGGGTTTAGTGGCCAATGTAGAGTTTTAGATTTGCCACCTTGGAGCCTTTGCAGCTTTCCACACTTATGTTACATACAGGTGAAGGGAAAACCGCTAATATTTGTTTCTCCTGTAGATTTCTCATAGCACATGCATGGTATTTCTGTCAGATAACATTGTTCCTTGACTTTGACGTGTCATTTATTGCCTGAAATGTCATCAAAGTTGCCACAAATGCTTTTTAGGTGGGTTGCCCCTTAACTCCGATCAACACTCTAGTGAGCCACAGTGCTCACCCCTCCATTTTTCCAGTCTTTCTATATGGCCTCTCCCAATTAACTGTTAACACTTCAGTTCAAATTTATCAAGCAATCCAAATACATACTGGAAAGCCCATACAAGTTTGGCATGCTTTATTCGAATATTGTTAATCTGAAGTTGTACTTGATTCAAAGTTTTTGCTATTTCCATTATTTTCAGGGTTAAAATATATGGTTAATTTGAAATTCCACCAAATCAAAGTCATTTCAAGCCTTCTTTAATTCAAAGTAACTGTAATTCAAACTTTCAGAGGGTGTTAAATTGAAGTTTATTGTAATTTGAAAATTTAAATAAAAGTATTTCTTTGTTTGAAGACTTTGTAATAGAAATCACAATGTAATTCAAAGCATGTCATGAGAGTCGAGACAAACCAGCCCAAATAAATACATACAATGTATATACATGTATGTGCAGTGTTGTGAGTATCAATACAGATACATAGAGAAGACTGAGACAATTCCAACAGTGCAAGGGGATTGAAAATTGAACAATTATTAAGGAAGTTTCAGGCAAAAACATTTCAAAGCATGTCGTGAGAGTTGAGATAAAGAAAAATTGCTTTTAAGTACAATCATAAATATACACAAAGAGATGCTAAAAGGACACTACAGTGGCTTCATTTTGTAAATCAAAGTAGGTATGGATCTAAATCAAAGTATTAAATTGAAGGAAGCCACAATTCAAAGAATTAAATTAAAGTAAGCTCTAATTCAAAGTTTTAATCAAAGCAATTCCCAATTTGAAGTTTCATACAAAGTTTGAATTAGAGCACTTAGTTAAGTTCAGATTTGAACTTAATTTGAAGGAAAACCTTGCCAATGAATGACCTCAAATTAATCATGCCGAACCTGTAATAAAATATTTTGGGAGGAAAATCACATAAATTCCACAGGTCAGTGTTCATCTAAGTAAAACAAAATGTTCAGGCCTTTTATGACAAAATATCCATTTAAAGTCTATGTAACTTTGTTAATAGTGTTTACCATGTTTGGCAATTATCATATATTGTAAATATTTCTTAAAATATTCAATATGTGTGTCATTTTAAAGCTTTTATAGCAATTAAAGACTTTTAAAGCAACTTTTATTCATTGTCACAAGTGATTATTTTTGTGAATGAATGAACATTGCCTTAAAAGTCTTTAAAATAGTTAAAGACCATGGCCTTAGTTGATTATCAAAACAATGCTCTTGCCCTTTGGGCTCGAGCATTATTTTTGATAATAAACAAGGCCTAGATAATGCTAAATAATGTCATTTTTGTGACTGTTTAGTAATGCTTAGGATCTCCTTTATTAATGAACTCTGGGGCAGCCCCTTACATTGTAAATGGGACCTGGTCTCTGGGTAGGTGAGCACTGACATTTTCACCAATTTAAAACTATTTTATGTATTAATTTAAGCAAATCTGTGTCATTTAGACATTTTGGTTATAAATGTCACAAAAACTTGTAATTTAACAGTTTTAACTGATTGTACATGTGTGTATGTGTGCCAAAGCTAGCAATAACTCCCTCTAAATGTTTGCATAGTTTATTTGATTTATTCCATTTATTTCAGGTATTTTAAGTTTATCCAGTGGGAGGGAGAAAATTGTGGGTTTTTCTTCCAAATTGGCAATAGTAACACTCTACCCAATATCTGTTAAAGTTCTCTTCAATAAATACCCTTTCAAAGTAGTTTCATTGTTGCCTGTATTGTTTCTACATCTTTTGGAACTAGTGTCAATCCAGGAGAACTCTGTCCCATGCCACAGGAGGGATAAACCTGTCTGTGCGAACTTTGCTCCTTCTCTTGCGTTTGCATTCAGGAGTTTTAGTAATCTTTGAAAAGCAATTATGCTGAACTTTCTATTGCCTTAATTAAACTTCATGAAAATTATCATAAAAATCAGAAGTTCTGCGAATGCTTCCTCAATTATGATTTCTATTTTCAGGTTTTCTTTTCACGTCCAGTTCTTGCAACTTCGGTGCTCCTTTACGTTGCTACAGATGCAATGTTCGAATTTGAAATTGAACCAGCTTCAGTCACAATACTTTTACTTGACACACAAAATCAGACACATACCTTTGAACAGAATTCAGTTGATATAAACTGCGAGTCAACACCGATAGAAGTCAGTGTCCTCATGGATCTTAGCAAACCGGTCTTCTACACCAGAGGTGAGTGTTTATTTTCTCTAGAGACAATTGTGTCATGAATAAATTTTACAAAGCTAGATTATGGCGCAAAATTGGACAAAACTACCTGACAAAAGCAATTTGTATCAACAATTCAATATGTCGAATTTGTAATAAATAGTTATTCGTAGGGTTACCTCATTGGTCAAAAGGTATTTTCAATCCAAAATTTTAGGAATTTCGTTGGATACCATGGTCGAGATCTAAGGATCTAGCTTTATTTTGGTGGGCCATATGTAAAAATCAGTTAAGGATTAGCTTAAGGAATGAGCTGAGAATAATGCCACCCCTGGTTCCTGAGAAAGGCGAAATGCTGAGCCGCCGTCTCGAGTTTAGAGTACAGCTGCACGACATGAGTCTAGAGTTGACAACTTT
>JBCAUG010037009.1:0-10032 GCA_038406175.1 Haplosyllis leylae | reverse complement strand
ACTCTCCAGTCCTCTGTGCAGCCTGTGATTTTCAATTCCTCTGAGCAGCCTGTGGTTCTCCAGTCCTCTGTGCAGCCTGTGATCCTCTTATCCTCTGTGCTCTGATCATCTGTGCAGCCTGTGACTTTCCAGTCCTCTGTGCTCTGATCCTCGGTGTAGCCTGTGACTCTTCAGTCCTCTGTGCAGCCTGTGACTTCCCAGTCCTCTGTGCAGCCTGTGATTTGCCAGTCCTCTGTGCAGCCTGTGATCCTCTAATCATCTGTGCAGCCTGTGACTTCCCAGTCCTCTGTGCAGCCTGTGATTCTCCAGTCCTCTGTGCAGCCTATGACTCTCCAGTCCTCTGTGCAGCCTGTGACTTTCCAGTCCTGTGTGCAGCCTTGACTCTCCAGTCCTCTGTGCAGCCTGTGACTTTCCAGTCCTGTGTGCAGCCTTGACTACACCAAAGTAACTGAGTGGCTGGTGAAACTGTTTCTTACTCAGGCAGTCATTGCAACAGAAGTCGCAAACCTCACCCCACCCCCACTGAAAATCGTGGCACTGTCCCTGGTTTCACAGAAAAAAAGGTTACCAATTTAATTGAAATATGACCGAAATAATACTCTGATTAATTTATGTTTGTAGATTAAAGAAATAAAGATACCTTAAATTAAAAGAGTTTTGCAATTTAGTATGTGCAATATATTGTTATAATTGTATCAATAAAGGTGGAAAATCAGTATTTCAAAAAGAAAAAAACGTGGAAAATGCATTTTAAGTTATTAATATAAAGCACAAATAATAAATGTAGTAAAGATAGTAAAATACTTGGTTCTACATGAAAATTAAAATAATATCAAACATTACCAGCAATGAACGAAAAAACTTCGTTTTAGGCCATTGTATATTTGCTATGGATTAACTGTTGATGGCGCTGCTATTTGTTTTGGTAATTCACCACATATGCAAGGTTGGCCTGTATGGTACTGGATAAAAATTCACAAAAAATATTTCAAACCATTTTAGTTAATATAGTTAACTTTAAATCAACATAGCCAATAGCATATATTTGAAATATTGGATAATTGGGCCTGGTAATAATCACCCATAAAATATGCAAGGATTTTTCCAACCAGATGTCTATGAGGCTAACAATTTTGACACTGTCTTTAAAGTATATCCATCACAATCTAATTTTAAATTCAGGTGGTGCCAACAGTATTTTTCGCGTTCTCGTTCATTTCTAGTATTGATCAATGACAATGATCACAATGTCTGGGTTAGACAACCTTTATATGGGGGAGCAGACTAGAATGGGGATACAGACCAGTCCTAACCCGTGAGGAAAATACTAATGAGAAATCAACTTCATTCAAGTTCCTTCAGAACATCTTCAAGAGGAAATCCTAAACTATGCTGCAGAGGCAACTGAGGAAAATAACCAGGAAGAATAAAAACAAGACGTTGGAGGAGAATAACCTAGACCAAAATTCGGTCCTCCTCTGGATACCAACTCTTGGGGAAGAGTTGAAATGACTCCCTTTCATTCTAAATATTGGTAAAGTGCCACTCACTTTAGACCAACAGAAAAGATTCATTCAGTTAATTTGCTGAATTCAGTGAAAATATTTAGGAAAATCTCGAATGATTCAAAAAAAATTTCTAAGTCTAAGGATCAATAGAGAATAACTACATAAAGATCTAAAGGGCTGCAACTTTCAGCAAATAGGGGAATTAGCTCAGGCAGTAGCATGCAGGACAGAAAGTCAGAGGTACCTGGGTTCAATATTTTGCTACTGGATTATTAGTGCTCTCATGATTCTGTAGAATCTGCAGAATCTATAGAATTTAAAGCCAATCACAGAAAAACTGGAATAGGATTTTCTCAACACGCTTGCTTTCCCAAGATACCGATTGTTCAGCGGTTCATAAATCACACTTCAAAAACAATCGTTATTTTCGAGACTCGGTGGAAAACCAAGCAAAAACGTACCTGAATGCTACATTGCTGAATGGTTACCGTCCGCGTACGTAGTACGACGGCAAGGTACTGTTTTCACAGGTGTTTGTCTGTCCACAGGGGGGTACTCAGTCCAGCCGGGGGGAGGGTACTCAGTCCGGCCGGGGGGGGGGTACTCAGTCCAGTTAGGGGAGGACAGTATGCCTCTTGCGTTCACGCAGGAGGACTTTCTTGTTTTACACTATTTCTTCTGGTTATCAAAATCTGTTGACGTCGATGTGTTCATTTTGTCATTCAAAATATTTCTGTGAGGTTTTCAAGTCTTGTTTTTGCTTTTTGTTTTGGTAAACCGTTTTATACTTAGTCATTGCTCGATAAAAAAGACCTCAGGTAAATTGCAAGAGAAAAATTTTCGCCTTGACTTCGTTTATGCGCTTGGAGTGAGTTAGCCATTAGATGACGCGTTGCCAATGGCATATTAGCATATTAGCTATTTACGCTGAGTGTCCCACGTACACAATGAATTACCAAAACAGAAGAATCCATGCGTCTTTTTCGTAATACTAACTAGATTTATTGTATTCGTTTTATATTTTCTGTGTGTGGACAACCAAACCACGGTTGGGATTCTAATCAAGGTCCCTCCTACTTTGTCATTTCTCTTACAGGTTCCGAAATGCAGACTTGAAAAATATTCTGCGTAGGATTCTTTTAACAAATCCACATTCAGAATAGAAAGTGATATCTAAAAATAGTGCGATACATTTTCACATTATTTTCTTCCAATTGAATATTCATTTTGTACATATTCAACATCTAAATCTTTGATTTAGTTTGAAAAATTAGTTCTACATAGAAACCACGTCCTTTTTTGTATTTTAATGTTTTATCAATGAAAAAATAATTAAAGAATAATGGTCAATGTAGGAAGGACCATGATGTGAAGCCGAGCTATGGCAACAATTCCCGGCAACAGAAACACCTGTGCTATATGCAGAGATCAAAGATAAAGACAGACATGACTGGATGTGCAATTGATATTGAAATATTGAATAGGTATCTTAACCGAGAAATAATCACAATATGCTCAAGCGGTTATATCTGCTTGTTGTTCTTTTTTCTATTTTATTTTTCAAAACCATGTTGCTTTACATTTTGATTGGACATCACGGAGTGCTTTCCACCAAACAGCAGAATCTCTAAATTGAGACACGTGAAACTCTACACCTTTTCAACTGACGTCCAAATGTACAACGAAGCTGCAATACCTTTCGTGGGTGAGTAGATATCAAACATAAAATTAATCACACCAGTCTCAAGCTACTGTTCACGTCTGGATAACTGAGAAAATATCCCAACCCGAAATGCGCTATACAGAAACGTTCATCGAGTTTTTCCTAAATGACACAAATCGGACATTTCTGGGATTTGTACAAAACTGACAACAGGGCTTTAAAGTTTCAGCATAAAATAATGTTTCGACCATTGGGAATCGAACTCACAACACCAACCATCACTGGATGAGAATTCTAATGCCTTACCCACTCAACCAATCTGTCATTCCTTGCCAGTCTCAGATTTTCAGGCCTTATAAAGTCATGCTCTGTTGAATCTAGAAATGATCCAAATCCAAAAAGTGAAGTGGATCATGAAACAAAGTTCGGTTTATGGATCTTCTATTCTTCTTGGTCGCAGAATGGAATAGTAATCTGCCTTCGAATCCATAGATGATTGGTGTTGTGAGTTCGAATACCACTGCAGGCAACTGGAGGCTGATTTTTAAACCCCTTGATTTCAGTTTTGTACAAAAATGCCACAAATGTCAAATTTGTATTCTTAAGCAAAACGTCGATCATGAGAACAACAGAAACCCCACAATATGCTCTCAGTTTTAGAGCCACATTACTATTAAAAGTTCACAATGCATGCTTAAAATTGTCATCGTCAATTTCGGAATAAGTACATCATGCCTTATCAATTTTAATTTCACGCAAATGGAGTTTTCAAACTGATCGTGCAATCTGTATCATTTGTTAATTAACTGGAAAAGACAAACTGTTAGGTACACAATGAGTAATTTGATTCGCAAGATTTGCTCGATGCAAACGGTAATCGTTTTAACGAAACTTTTCGAGCATGGGGATATGAACCGCAGCATTTGAAACATGTTCGGCTGACACACTTAACGCAATTAAACACGCTACATAATGATGTTTGCATGAGATACAGCTTTCATGCAACAGGTGTTCTTTAATCTCTCAGTTTATTTCTAAACACGTCTTTCTTATTAAAATATCCTTGTTTCAATAGATCTACTGTTTTAGGCATATTTTTGGTTGAACATGATTGTATGGTAGCAGGCAACTTGTCTGGTTTGTCATATGACGTCGGGTTTACTTGTATTATTTCTTCAATATATAACTTTACAGTGAAACTTTAGTTAACTGAAGTGGCTTAATCAGAAAAAATTCCTCAATTTAACGATTTTTTTATAAATTTCAGACAAAACGTTGCTACTGTAATGTATTGGTATGCTTTAATCATAACGCTTCGCGGAAAGTCTACTGTTCTGACTGTACTTTAGCTTTCACTAAAGTATGGGAAGCGTGAGATTAGCTTAAATTACATATTTGTGAAGAGCAGTTTGGAAAAAAAACGCGTCCTCAGATTAGTATTCAGTTTGATTACAGTTTTGTCTAATTAAGGAAAACGCAATTGTCAATGTGTCGACGTGTAAGTTTTTCGATCACGATACAGGTCGAGAACACTTTGTTTGAACACATTTATTTTGAGAAAACGGATAGTTCGAATTTTTATTGTCACAAAAGAAGTACATGAAAATGTCACATTTTCATAAAGTAATAGTTTCTGACAGATGCAATGTGACGCTACGACACATGACTTTATTTGATTCTAGAGATTGGAAACCATTGTCATGCCGGACTGCTTTATACTTGGCAAAGTATTTTTTGTAATGCTATTTTTGTCTTTGTAGTTGAAACTAACAAAGTTCGACGACCTTCAGATGTTTACATCACTGAAAGTTCTGTGGATTCGGACTAAGAAGTGATCTCACAACGTTTCGAATCAATGCACGGACATTTCTTGGTGACAAAATGATACGCCAATGGATATTGTCCAGACGATATCGTAAATTAATGGGATTAGTACTTTGTATTCTGTTTGTATTTCATATTACTAATTTTATTGTCAACATTTACTATGGAAATACTAAAAGTGGTGAAATCACCGGTAAAAAGGATAGTCACCGACATATAAGAAATGATGATTCCAAGGAAAACTATCAGAAGGATACAATGAGAAACAATAATGAAAGCTACCATGGAAACAAGGAAATTAATGCTGCCAAGCAGGACAAAGTCATCAAAGGTGGTGTCAACAAAGAGGTAAGGCTCTGTTAGCTTTTTTGTTTATTTTGTTGATGGATATGATTTAGGAAAGAAGCATATATCCAGGTAGTGTAAAGGTATTCCATTTGAGGGTCTACTTCCGCTGAAATCTGTAAGACTACTTCCGGTGACGTATGCTCAGGTGAATCTTTTCACTGTTTTGCGTTATCTCGCTGGCCCCAAAAGATTCTTCGGTTCATATCAGATTGCTACACCTGCTCACACTAACGCTTGCTCAAATGCTAATCTAAAAAAGGGTGCAAAAACTGATTGGAAGCCCTTCTTCAAAATTGGAAAAATATTTATATTCCACAGTTATTGATTCAAAAGTAGTTGTGTACCATCAAGCTGTCACCTTCAAAAGAGACCTTGTCGTCCTTCAAAGGTCAATTTGCGTGGTGCGCTACTTTTTTGCGACTTGGGCATCTGCATCGTGAATTTTCGTGAAATCCTCGTTGACAGGACAGGACTTGATATCACTTTGTACTGATTTTAAATTAGTCCAATAGTATTACCGTCAAAATCTCGGTTTGGGAAAGTAAATTTGGCTGTCATGCCTAAAACTTGAATTCAGGAAAATCCGGAATGGGGTTTCAGAACTTCTACAGAAATCGCAGTTCAAATATAGAGGTTTCTTAAAATCATAGTGTTTCTGTCAAGCATGAATGAATGAATGAATGAATTATAATGCAAATTATCAGAAAACATCAATTTTAAGACTGTTTGAATATTTGTATTGTTATTGATCCGTGTTTATGTACAAGCTACTGCACCGCTCTTGAAATAAAACACTAAAAACAATTATAAAGAAAAAAAAAGAAATAAAGCAACTGACTGAACACATTTAAAAAATGTACTGAAATTGTTGTGTTGAGATTTTTTTGCACGACACAAGAGGAATATCACTCTGAATAAAGTTCCGAAAATCCTTCCATTTTTTAGCAAGTAAGAAAATACTGCCCAAAGTTTTACAATGGTCGTCTATGAGAATTTTTGTTACAGTTTTTAAAGTGTCTGGAAGAAACTATTACTTGTACCAACTATTTGATGGTAGATAATTATTTCTGATAATTAGGAGATCTGATCTATGTGGAGATATTTCAATAATTATCTTTATTTAAATTTTTGATATGACGAACTTTTTTCTAGAATAAAATAATTAAAAAATATCCACGTAGGTCAGATCTCCTTAGTATCAGAAATAATTATCTACCATCAAATAGTTGGTACAAGCAATAGTTTCTTCCAGACACTTTAAAAACTAAACAAAAAACTAAAAAAAATTCTTATAGACGACTATTATTAAACTTTGGGCAGTATTTTCTGACTTCCTATGAAATGGAAGTATTTTCTGAACTTTATTCAGGGTGAATATTGTTTGCGATTCGTGCACAAATGGGAGTCATGTCACTTTTACACTTCTTTTTATTTCACAGGACTTTCGCAACAAATTGGACATTCTGAAAATGGTACCTTATTCACACTCGAAAACTATTGCTAGTTACGGCGAACACGTTACTTTTGAGCAGAAAGAGTCCCGGATGCAGGAGATAGTGGAAAGCATCCGGAAGACACTCATCCACCCAGAAGTTGGAAGAGTTTATCTTTTCTATCAGGATGAACTGCTAATACCTTACATGGAAAAACAGAACTTAGAACATAAAGAAAAGATTGTTTTTCTGCCCAATATGGAGGATACCATGGCAACCTTGTTCCGATATGCAAATGAGCATCTGGAAGGTCATGTAGTCATGGTGATGAACGCAGATACCTACCCGGATGAAGGGTTTGAGAAGCTGGACTTTACGCGTTTAAGGGGGAAGAATCTCATGTATTGCCTTTCAAGGTCAGTGATAATCATCATTTTGTCAAAATTCTGCTTTTAGGTTAAAAAAACACTCTTGAGGTAAACGTCAAAGTGGCACTCCCGAACAAAAATGTTGCACTCTCATTGCCGTCCACATACGAAGTACGACACGAGATTATAATTTTACAGGTGTCTGTCAGCCCGGTCACTGGACTTGTTTAGGGGTAACCGTCTTACTGGTCATGCTGGGTTGGGGGGTAGCCCTGTCACTGGTCCTGCAAGGTGGAGGGGGAGTAGCCCTGCCACTGGTTCTGCCCGAGGGGTAACCCTGCGACAGGACAGAAGTACCTCCAGACAGGACAGGGGTACACGCCACGGGTGATAAGCCTCTTGAGGACTTTCTCGTTTTCAAATGATGTTACTTTTCTTCAGAGTGACCAAACTTTTTTTAATACCCATTCGGAATACACAAATTTAATCAAATTGAAAAAATATTGACAGTGAAATCAAGACATGGTTTTATTTACGTGGTGTTTTGATAGTTTTAAACTTTTACCCAGATACGGAAGGAAGGAGAAGAACTGTGACCACACCAACGATGGATATTCTAATAAATGCACCAGGTACACTAACTAACACAACAACGTTTCTCAGTCTGCAAAGTCCCAGAAATAACGAGTGCCACCTTATGGATACTTCACACGTAACATCCAATGAGATATCCAATGGAAATTCCATCGAACCATAACACAGGTCGTATTCAGTATGGGATACGGACCAAGGTGCCAGACAATTTCTTCTTACCTCATGACCAATGATAGAATATCGATAGCAAAAATGGTACCTTGAGGTTTTTTTTCACTTTTTCAAGTTTAATACAAATCCATCAGCTAATAACCAAATAACTTATAACATATTGTTGCAACCGAAAGCAGTATAATTTATTGTTGGGCCAATGACACAATTCCACTTGCTTCCAATTGTTTACTGACCAGTAGTCGAATATGGACCATGTCTCCTTTATAATTTTGTCTATTCTTTTAAGATCATTTCCTGTTTTTCTTTCCAGAAAAAGCTTTGTTGGGTCAATGGATGCTTACTTGTTCAGTCCAAAAGCCGCTTTCAAAGAGGAACACTACAAGTAGGTGAAAAATGTAGAGCTTTAGACCAAGAAATAGTTGAAAAGTTTGCATCAACAGTATTGCACAATAAATCTTGGATTAACGAGTCAAAAATGCATTGTTGGCAGAAAATTATAGAAATTCTTAGATTCTTGTTTTAGAAAGTTCCATCAAATCAGGACTTCGGATTTCCAAAGTGCCGCTTTAGTTCCCCTCTCCCCCCCAACTCTCCTCAAATGCAAAGTTGGCACTTTTGGACAGATCTTGAGATCGGGAGTTGACCTGAAAGTGCATCACTTACTATCTTGTTTTCACTGTTTCTAGAGCAATTAGCTACCCACCCAGATACCCAGGAATAGAAAACGTCATCTGCTGGGTATTCTCTGACCTCAAATACAGAATCCTGAACCCGTGTGAGGTACTGAAGATCTATCACATTCACTGCGGAGTGAGGCTCAAACTTGGACAGAGGATCAACCTTAGACATTCACATTCTGTTTTCCCTGGCAATCAGCTGTATTAATTTTTTTTTTTTTTTTGCAAAAGGATATGAAATTGACTTTGCCAGATATCCGCAAACATCGAGCTGACTGTGTGTAATGTTAATACCAATTGCTTTCGTATTCTGACTTGACGCCTAACGTAAAATGTGTTAATAATATTGTCATCTGTACAAGTCCCGTCTAATTGAGTGAAATCAATTAAGTAAAATTTATGAGGCAATATCTACCCAGGATTGAGCCCTGGTCTCATACTTAACCTGTCAGTCGCCCTACAAAATTTCTGTACAGCTTTAAATACAGCCTAAGTTATGTGTGGCTTTTCTGACAAACCATTCCAATTCATCTAATCAGATGAAAAAGCCTAATTATGCGTGAAATGGGTCGAAACTTCGCTTGCGGTATTTTTGGTGCTGAATATATATAATCCTTAATCTTGTTTCTTGATGTTCACAATTTGGATGTATTGTTTGCTCAATGTGGAAGAAAATAAAAATAATTATAATAAAATATTTCATAGAGATTGTGATGCAACCGTTGCAATCCCTCCTTAGAATCCAGCCTTGAAAGGCATATTCACACTGCCTTAACGCGAGATAACAAAAAGAAAATTTGCTTAGATGATTCCATTGAAAATTCTGATTTTGGTTTTCAAGGTTCGAATCTCCAAAACGTATATTAAGTTTCATTTCATTTCCTGTGCTACACCTGCTAATCTATATTTGTTGCCGTAATCACTGTGCAATTCTCTGTGTTGTAATCCATCTGTTGTCGGTCACGACTACGGTAGCGTAGGTATGTCTGTTGGTATATTGATTGTGGTTGTCCCACAAGACAAGCTCCTATCTTTATAAGTACCCTCAAGCCTTTCATTGATTAATTCTGGTTTAAATCTTAATTAATCTGAAAGGGTTCGTTCACACTGATCTCTTAGCGATAACGATAGTGTAGAAGGACATGCTTACATTGGGCATTCTACTCATTTCTGATAACGCGTTCGCTGTGAGCTAAGTATCATATACTTCTAGTTAGGGGTGATGCCTCTACACAGCTCTTGTTTTCGAGCCTCCTTATCGACGAGCTATCTTTCATTTTTCGTGCCTCGACTATTTAAGGAATTTACAAACATCGTACCTAATATCTCTACGCCAGAGAACCGGTGTAGTATTATTTACTGACCCCCCCCCCGTTTTAACTTGGCACCCTCCCTTAAACTTAGGGGCAGAGGTCCAACTCTGCTGGCTGCTCCCCTTAACAC
>JBCAUG010037008.1:0-24192 GCA_038406175.1 Haplosyllis leylae | reverse complement strand
TGTAGTTCGAATTTCCACTTAATTCGAAGTAAAACCTCGCCGACGAAAGACTTCGATTTAACCGTGCCCAACCTGTAATAAGCTTTAAATATTTAACAATGAATTTCAATCTCAAATGTCAGGACAGCTTAGATTGTGTTGCAATCACCTAGCAGATTGGCTTCTTTATTGGACATAATCTCTACATAATGTTCATATCACTGTGAAAATTTATGACCACAGTTATGCAAAATGATGGCACAATTCCAGGATAGAGATTCCTGTCTTGCTTTACATCTAAAAACTTCACAATTAATGCTCTTTAAGAATTAATCGAACCCCGCAACGAGTCTGTTGTGAAATCTTTTTATTCCTTCCCTGGAACCGGAACATTTCCTACCAAGAAATATATTTGATTTTGATGTCTTTTGCAAAACATAGTCTACCAAAAGCAAATGTTATCTCTCATTCCTTTTCCCTTAAGTCGAATATAAACATTCCAATGGTTGTAGCCAAATATCCATTACCGGGAAATGAAGAGAAAAAGTCTTAGTCACACTCATTAGCAATGCAAAAGTTTACTCGTTGTCAATTTTACTTGTAGGTTTGCTGAATTCCTCTGTCACTTACATGTGGTATGGAAAGCAGAGATTTTTTGAAATGTAGATATCAACTCTGAGCATGCCTTGTCAAATTGCGTTTTCGCAGCAAACATGATCAATATCACAATGCAAATTCCCTTCGTCAGGCCCGCAAATATTTATTTGCATAACTTTTCCTGCTAGATTGCATTTGGCCAATCTGAGTACATTAGGTGACATTAGTAGTTAGCCAGCTGAGGCCCCGACACTGTTATTCTACGTCTCCGTCCCGTGTCTAATTAGTTTCCCACTTCGGACAATGTAAAGGGCGCTTGCTAGCCGAATGTCATTTGCATTGAAAAGCACGGGTGAGTGATATTATGAAAATTCATTTGGAAGTCGATGAGGGTTGTGTGTATTTTAGCTAATGTGTATTGATAGAGCACTTTATTGGCCGTGTATTGGGGATTGATACAAAGGTGTCAAGTTTGACGTTATGGAAACGGCAAATTAGCAACCATAGGCTCGAAGCAATTAAAAATGCATCTGATGAGGAATGAGTCAAGTGGACTGTTTAATCTGGACATCATCGTATTCCTAGATGACACATTAATGTGTGAAAACGAGCGTCACTAAAGTCAACGGTATTAATTTTTGTCCTGTTGAATGTCGTTCACCCATGGCAACGAATACCCAATGACACCTGGCAGATTGTTTTGAAATAATCCTGTTTGATACCTATCCCAGTGAAAAAGTAAAATTGAAGAATTGAAAATTACTTCAGAGTCGTCATGGAGGAGCAAATCCAACACCTAATTGGCAAGTATTTAACAAATTAGAGATGTCGAGAAGCAATAATGTTTTTATCTGGAAGATTGCAGTACTACTTTAATTATCCGTGACTGTGACTAACCACTACTAACTACAGATGATGACTGCATCAACCGCAGGGCAGACTGGAACATCACCGTTGTGGTCAATCACTTAGACACGGTAATTTTAATCTACTTCTCATGGATTACATCAAATACCCGTGAAATTATTGCACTCGACAAATGCCTACTACAGTCATCGATTTACACAAAAATGCAATTGTTTGGCTTTCTGTTTTCATGGCAAAATGTACACTTTCACTTTTTATTAGATAATGATGAAAGCGATATGTTTATTATTTCCTCCCCCTTTTGAAGTTATACTCCTGTAATGTCGCGTTTCAAACGATTTGAAATGATTGAAGTTATTGGGAGGCTGCCGAGATATCTCTATTTGTGTAATACTTTTTGCTGCAGGAACCCGATTTAATCCTCTAATTTACGCACAACTGACAACAAGCATAACCATTTCAGATCCAAGAATAATCTCTCCTTTTGGTTAGTTATATTTTCAGCTTCAATTGTATAAACTAGGCAACTAACGTAAGATTTTCTTTTCAAAGAGTGTTCCATTTCTTTTTCCATAAAAAATAGAGTAGTTGTCCATTGGTTCCATGTATTGCAGCCGAGTAATGTAAGCATTTTTTTTCAGTGCGTTGATACGTCTATGTACAAGACCTACATCAAAGGATTATAGATTCTAATCTCCCTACTAATCTTCCAGCTAAAGATGAGATGCCCTTTAACCCCCTGAGCCTTATGTAACATATGCGCGACCGCTATCCGGATCGCTGCTCTGACCATAAATCTTGCGTTCCGTGGAGCTGCCAATTCTGCAGGAAGGCGTATTTAGATCCTGCAGGTGAAGTTGAAGCGATAATAACGGGGTGGGACTTAACAAAGATCAGCAACCCTAACACTATGTTTAATATGATGATCACTATTCCATATTGTTTGCCCGGTAATGTTTACTCATGGCCATGATAATCTTTATGATTTTCTCATGCAAGATGCCATTTTGTGATATTTTCCTGCAATATGGTTGTCAGGGCACTGTGGTGAAACAAAATCCCAACTGGTGTGCTTTGTTTTCTCTTTTACCCAGACTTACACAAACTTTGACTTAATAATTTAATATATTTCCTAAGGGCCAACCCGTTTGATGCAAATATTTTCCATAGAAAATTACAAAGAAGTTCAGTGCCACAAGGCCCAACCAAATAGGTCAGTCAACTCATGACTGTCCAATGCTACGTGTAAAAGCACTGAAAACAGGACCTTGCGAAACGAGTTGACTTAAATTGACGAAACTAAGTTCTATGATCGCTGTCAATAATCGGAATAGCGCCCGCCAGATAACGGCTAAGCGCGGAATCAGGCTATCTCCCAAGGAAAGACGATTTTCCCACATTTCCACAGGACTCAACGGATTACATAGGAATTGCCCCCTGGGAATAGGATGACAAATCATAGAGTACTGAATAAACATACAAAGGTAGATAGGCAAGTGAATCCTCAGGCAAACACCTGAGATGTGTGGCATTCATACAGTACCAGAGCTCAGCAGAATCTCAGATTATACACTGATGTATACAAACATTGACAACTGCTTTGGTTTCAGGCTGTTTTCAGTGGAGCAATCAATCATCGTCCTTGCCAGATTAATATTGATCTCTAAGACGACATCATTGAGAAAACTTTAAAAGACTTCTGAACTAAGGAAAACGTATGATAATTCAGTATTTCCTTGTCACCTACGTAGAAATCGTAATGACAATAGTTTTTAAAGTTTTTGGTATTCCTGATCCAGTAATTGTCCCAAGCGCAATTCATACATCAGTCAGGAAACATCCTCTCAAGTCATTTACATTTGTTTTCTGATTGAGAGATGGAAAATGAAATCTAGCATTTGGGGTTGAAGGGATCAGTCTTGATTTGCTGCTGGGCCAATTACTGCATTAAGCAGCGCAAATGGACAGTAGTTGGAGAATGCTCTTAGACCTGCCAGCACAATTATTCAATACGATTATTTATATAATAATTCCTTCAAACCCATGCTATACTGTCTTCTGTACTACCTTTTTCAGTGGCCATGTGCACCTTCAAATGGTGTGTCACAGTAACTTTCCACGGGATAAGTTGTTCCTGTTCCAAGTACCTTTGCGAAGTAAATAAGTAAATTTTGCAACCAACACTGAGATTTATGGCAGTCATACAGTACCAGAACTTGGTAGAGACTCAAATTATACACTGATGTATACAAACATTGACAACTGCTTTGGTTTCAGGCTGTTTTCAATGGAGCAATCAATCATCGTTCTTGTCGGATTGCTATTGATCTTGCACACATAATCTCTGATGAAGAAACCTCTATAACTTCTGATTGAACACCAGTTTTCTGTTTTCTTTACAAAGAAAATACTGTCTTTGATGGTTTAGTGATTTCTCCAAATCTAAAAAGACAAGCAATGCTATCACTTTGTATGTTTCATTAGTTCCGACATGATCAATGAGTACAATCGATTAGCGAGGCTATCCTAAATATCAACCGCTCTAAGGGTATTGTGTACTTCACAAAAGCTAACGTTAAAACAGAAGATTATTATGGGAGTCAAATATTCGTCATTTTCCAGAGGATTCAGCTTGACATTATTTCAGCAATATGTAAAATGTAGGTGACTAATAACTGTGCTTATTCCACTGGGGAAATTTATTGATGTTGGCTGAACCAGTTCCAACTTTTTAGGTAAGCGACAATGTTTTATTTTGATTAGGTACGTTTCCGACTCATTGAGGACTAAATGATGGGCGGGCAATAGGGAGATACTGTCATAATACTCTGTGTGAGTTCTGACACATGAACACAGCTTTTCTGGTGACAAATTGTGCAAGGGCTCAACATTACATGAATAACCTGGCTCCAAGTCCTACCATACATTACCACTAATTAGCAGTCGGAACTGATCAGATGGAATGCTTCTCCGTTTAAATATATCTGCAATGTACATAGGTCAGACGTTTTACAGGAGCAACAAATTTCAAAACAAAATAGGAAAAATACACGTTGTTGTACTCTGTAGGCTACCCATAGAATTTAAATTAAAAATGACAAACTGTCATGTGCCAAAATGCTATCAGCAGAATTTAAATTTAAAAAGACGGGGTGTAACCATGAAGAAATAACTTCAAAAACTGCATTTTAACTATTAATAAATGACAGGTACAATTGAAGAGTTGCCTAAAGTTCCCTCGTATAAAGACCTATGTAACCAAAAAGCTGATCACAAAAGCGCCGTGACATGGCACTTCCACAGACTACATATGAGTTGGCCTGAAGGAAAATCTGCTAATGAAACTCTAATGAAGCAATCCTGACAAAAACCCTGGAGATGTAACTCTCTACTTGCCCTTCAGCGATGAAGGAGGCGGATTCGACACAGTTCCGTCAGTTGTGCACACCAGTACTGTACAAAGTTGAGAGAATTATAAGACGGGACGGAAAACGCAGGAGAAAAAAACGACAGAAAAAAATCAGCTGCTTTCGTCAAACATGGGTGGGGGGGGGGTTATGGCAATCTATTTTAGACGATAAAACTTTTTAAGATAAAAGTATTCCTTACAACGTCAACGGCCAGGTACTTTTTTAACCATAACCAGTCAGCACCATACAGTTTTTCTCCACACTGGACACAATGCTCTACAAAATACAACCTAAAGCCCCCGCGAATCCAACGAATTAACTGTAAGGTTTCGGGTTCCTGGCAACATATGGGTATTTACAGAAGGCCTACTGGGACACTTATTGATGAGACAAAATGACAAATGACAAATCGAAAACCCCCGCAAACAAGCATTCTATTTGCAGAGCAGGATCCAAGCTAATTAAACAGCTTACAATACCAAAGAAAAGAATGTATATTTATGGGGAGGGGATTGACAGGAGATTGTAAGAACACTGGGGTTAGAGCGATGGCTGTTACACTGAGACAAAGTGATGAAGGGCTCCCCTGATGGCATGCTTTCCTATGTCCATGTCGTCCCCTAATTCACTAAATCAATTGCCACCTTTCTATTGACTTTTAGCCTACAATTCCCACATCTGCCAGCTTAGGCACCAGCTTTGACTTACGTTTTCACTTTTCTACTTTAGGAAGAATTGAGCTTTGTACTTTGGGCTTTATTTAAGCTAAATGGGACTGTCCCGCATAGTAGCCTGAAACGGATATCCAGAGTAAGAATTGCGCAGACAATGAAAGTGGACGTGGCGCTCTCCAAAAGCAGAACGTTCGAATTGGACGTATCACGATCAAAACAAGCTCTTTGTTGCGTTCCTTAACCTTGTTACTCAAGTGACAACATACTTGCAGAAACTTTTCGAAGTGATGCAGGTTCTTTAAGGCTTATTCTCTGAAGCGTTAATAGCAAATGGAATCTCGCAGTGTCTGCAGGTCTCGCCAAAGTGATCAGTCTTGATTTGCTGCCAGGCCAATTATCGCATTAGCAGCGCAAATGGACAATGGTCAGTGAATGGTCACTCGGACCTGCCAGTACAATTACAGCACACCTCTGTCAAGGGTTCTTTGGCGCCAGTCGAAGGACTCTTCTGGACATTCCTGCAGATTAGTGCCTTCTTGACCATTGCCTCGAGGACAAAGTTACCAACTCAGACCTCTGTCAGAGACATTAGCTCAAAGATGCATTAACCTAAAAATTAGACAATAACATCTTCAGGGTTTAGTTTGCCTCATGCCGTTCAGCTCACTATAGTTGTTCACTTAAAACGTTAAGATCAGTAGTTACATCGAAATCTCTGTGTCAACAAATAATATTACATAATTAAGACATCATCAACTGGTCAAAAGGTTGCAACCTGGTCAACCAAAGTGACATCTAAGGGGCCGATCCCTGCGGCCTTTTTACTTTCTAACATTTGGCAGGGAAAAAAGAAATGTTGCTGATAGATCTACCACTCGCAAAGTCTCCCACAAAATTGATAGGTCGAAAAGCAACCCAAAAGACATCATTGTTAATTAGAACTGATGCTGAATCAACATAAAATGTTAAAACAAAGAGTTCGTCACCCCAGAGGTCCGGCTGCAATCAAGCAGATAATCTGTGCATTACCAACGCCCAGTATCCAGTAGCATCTGACCGATTCCCCTGAAATCCCTATCTACTGTCTATGTCATATCACATTCTTTGACAGACCTGGACTGAATTTAGAAAAGTGCCTGACGATGTCTTATTCAGTTTCAGTCAATGTTATAAGTCTGTGTTACGTTTCTGTCCATGTCATTTTTTATCTATTTTTGAAACTATTACAACTGAAATTATTGAAACTTAAGACAGAAACACATGGTCAGGACACTTATGAATTTAGGATTCAAAGACTTTTAGCAAGACACTCACTCAACACTGTATCTCACTTTTAAACAAAAAGGAAATTTTGTACTTGTCCAGTATGCACACGTGTAAATGCAAGTGTGCAAAACAAGAAAATCGTGGCTCCTGCATAATCTACATGTCCTATGTATCTATTAACATTGGGCTAGCACGTGTTCTTTTAGATCAATATTTAAGAATCAATTATTGATTTGATTCTATTGAAAACTCTTAATTGAAATGAAAATTGTACACATGAAGGATGTGAATATGTGAAATGTTTGGTTGAATGTCAAGTGAAGATCCTCAGATTAGAAATAATCACTACGCTGTTTTCTACAAAGCTTAAAATGTACTTTTATTTCCTTTTTAAACATCTGCCCGACACAAGCGAGCATTCAACAAGTACAGCATTGTGTACCGTAGTAAGTGGTTTATCTTAGCCTTCGGGCGACGAGTCCAATGCAGACATAAAAGTCGAGAAATCTATTGGATAGCATTTGTCCTTGCATTTGCTAACAGTTGATGTGTTCGCAATCGCTGAGGAGAAAAAGAACAGAGAAGACAAGCAGTGACTGGTTATATCAGAAGTCAGGAAGCCTCGAGCCAAAACAATTACATGAGTTATCAGCGGTTACAGAGGCGGAGTTGACGCTGGGGCTGACCTCCACAAGAGGTATTGTCAAGTAGAATACCTCCTTGGATGCCGACTTAACATTTGTATTTTGCCACTCGAAGAAGCAAAGGCTCGAGCAAAGAGAATAAATAAACTCAATGTGTGTTTCTCCGTTACGGATCAAGATGACTGCAATGACAGTGGCAATGTTTTAGTACTCTGGAAGCTTATTTGAACCATAATCGTAGTTTTAAAATAATAATTTCTAACTTAAATTTAGCACTCTTTGATGCTTTGCACTGTTTCAGCGATTTGTCATACAAATTCGGTAAGTTTAGGCAAAAAGCTGCACTTGTTGATTTCTCAATGAAGTTCCTCTTGCTGTGCCAATATTACCCGGGCTGACCCGCTTTACTTGAGCAGTAAATGAAATATCAGATATTCCAGGAAGCTATTTGTCCCAGAAGATGCGTGGCATAATCAATCTGTTTGACTTGGCCAATCTGTTCTCTGCTGTTCTGTATTTATTGACTGCGCCATTGTTGCAGAGACCAACTCTTAGGTCACCAAATGTGCATGTGTGATTTTGCGTAGTTTCTCATCTGCACAACATGAGTCAAACTTCTTGGAGAACTAGAAATATTTGAAAAGTGCCACTGTCTGTTCAAACATAACTGTTTCGAAATTTCCCTTAATAAGACCTTTGAACCCAGTACTAATAAATGTTATTTTATGTCAGTAAATGACATAAAACTTGTATTCTTTGAAAATAACCGGAGGTTGTTTGGTGAATGTCGGGCGTTGGACTCCCTGGTTTGTCTCAGAGCAGGACCTTTCTGAGTATTCATGTGACCCGATGTGTGCGTCCTTACGCAAATGTTTTCTTTCTAATCATACTTCAGCCAAATCAGTCTACACCTCCTAAATTTCAAGGTTAACAAGCTCGTGGCATTTTTAAGGATTTTATTCTGAAAGAAAAACAGATTATATCGTTTTGTGTTTTAGTTTTAACCCAATTTCAACATGTTTTAATGGCATAACTGGAGTAAAATAGCAGTGCCGTATGACTCAACATGTCGAGACTGTCACGTGGGACTACTGGAATGTCCTTAAAGAACAAAAGCAAAGATTAATTTCCCGTTAGCATGTTTCGGAATTTGTACCACAGGGCATATTAGGTTCAGAAAAATCTATCACAAATGCAAATAAGCAATTTATTTCTTATTTGTGTGAGCTGTGGGATCTTTTTTAGTTCTATCAAATTTCAATTCAATTAGATGTCTCCGATAATCATTAGTGCTGCTTGTGTGGTAAATTGATAACCTTGTGACCCTGTAAGCTTATACTCGACTTTACCTTATGGCAATGGTGATGCAAAATGCTACGTAGTGGAAAAACTGCTAATTTGATTTCATATGAGAATAAATAACTATTGAGGCAGAAAGATCACCCAATTACTGCATGCCCAGCTGACTCAATGTGGAAAATATCACGAAAAAATTAAAGCAGATTCACATACAGTAATTACAGTAGTTTAATACAGTTGTCGTGTTGTTTTTTTTTTCGCAAGAACTGTCAAATAGAAAGACAACTCGAATTTGATAGGTTGAGTTTTCGGTGTCGGATTATCCATGTCAGGTTGACTGGCAGCAGTTGTTAACCTTTCCAGAGGTACGTCCCAGTCGCAAAATCCTGGTCAGGTGGTTCCACTGCATGGAAACTGGTTTAAACTCAAATTACTGATATCAAACTTTATCGTGTGTATCTTAACAAATCATACAAAACTTTACGTGATCACAGCATAGAAAACAATTGACATATAAATACATAAAAATGCAATCTACATTGTATTGACAACACAGCAAGTGATGTTAATCTATTTTATAACCCATTTAACGTCTCTGCCAGCACTGAACTCACTGAGCGTTTAAGATAACGATGAAAAATGATTGGAAATAATGATAGGCATTTCCATTTTGCACAAAAAGAAGGAATGCCACGTTTGTCAATTATATCCTGATGATAAAGAAATAATAAAGATTCAGCTTGAAAACGGATCTTTTTTTGCGTGTTTCTTCAGATTTCTGACCACATTCTCGTGCGCTGTGTTGGTTAAAATTCTTATTTTTTCCAAATTTTGAAACTTACTTAAGTGTTTTTTACACGTTGAATGATTCTAAACAATACTACACGTATTAAAAAAGGTCTGTAGTTAATCAGTTCAGTATGTGTGATTATTGACTCTATTTATTTACTCAAGAGGTAAACAAGTTCAAACCAAAATTGAATAAACTTTTTTCCAAAATACAGACATATTGATATTTTATGTTTTGCATTTATGAGTTTAATATACATTTTTATGTCAGTCATAAAATATCTCTACAGAAACAACTCATTAATATACAATATGTTGAACAACTGCTGCCGACATAACTATCCTTCAGCTTGTTGGTTCAATTCAGCTTTCTTCGTAATTTTGGTTCATAATAGGATATCTGCGATGAATGATTTACATACAAAATGGCCAATAAATCAGTAAAATCATTGATTTTCACTAGCCTGGCTTATGCGTATAATAGATGGATGCATAGTCCTATAAATCAATTAACATCTTCATCAACTTCATTTGGTTTGTGTGCAAGGAATCAATCATACATGAGCTAAACAGTAATTAACTACCTCGGGTTACCATCACCGAAACAGGACATCGCTAATAGTATCTGGATGTATTACGGCCAAAATGGATTGTTTTGCTAACAATAATCCCTCCCGCAGCACAGATCCAACTATATTATTCTATTGATCCGCTTCAAATTAAATTATACATGCATCACGCTTATATAATGACTTAGATTTCTATAGCTGAAGTCCCCAACTAAGCCACTGCGACTTTATTGAGTTCATCAATTAATTTGCGGTAACACTCCATTTGAATTCCACTGACATACATTAATAATATACCTGATTCATCACTTAAATTTGACCACCTGAAGCCAATACAAGCCTTTCTCACTGCTTCGCAATGTGTAAAATCGTCAAAAATAGCTTGAATACTGATTTTCTGAGCACCTAACCTTTCAAAGTTTTGTCGACTTTTCGCAAAACCTTACACCCCACGTTAAAGAAACATGTGATTGCTATGGAATCATAATTTATCATAATATTTTGTCACAAAACAATATATCCAATTTATTAAAATAAAAACGTTTCAAGCCTACATTGCATCGTGATTATGTGTTGTTTATCCAGTTGCTTGCCATAAGAACTAGGAAACTCCAAATCAGATGCAGAGGCAGATGCACTGAGTTATCCCTTGGTAAAACAGCAGTATTCAAACTATTTTAGATATTAGAGAAGGCAAGTAACAAGCACCGGGAGAAAAATCATATTTTATTAAGGCAGAAAAACTTCGGATGATATTGCTGTTCGATATTATGTAAGTAAATGATTGGAAGGCGGACCACCTGAGCAGCGGTGACAGATAATAAGCTCACATGTGGGAACTATCAGATCGAAAAGATACTGCGTTGTGGAAGTCTATAGACCACAGGAAACACAACTTTTCTCACACACAATGAAAACTAGAGAAATCGTAAACCAGCGCGGTGTGTACCAGAGTCTGGTTTAACAATCTCGTCTTCCTTTGGATGAATTGCAAGATACGTCAGTACATGCCACCGAGTATTACGCAAACGACGTCAGGTCGGTAACGGTGGCTACAGGGTTATTACGTGTGAACACCGCGACTTGCTTATCTTTGTAATCTGCCACGTTTGTACAACCTAGTAGGAGTTAATTCCTGACGTTCGTACACCTAATTATACAGCTGTCTCAATTTCATCAAAACAATTTGACATGAGAAAATATAATAAACACATACTTGAATATACTTGTTGTATTGCATGGTTTGCATAATGAATGCTAATCACTTGTAATGGCAGCATGTGTTTGATGTGCACCAAACAAATCTGAATGCCTTCACCATGGAATAAAAAAATATCCAAAACTACATCTATCACCTTCCTTCTCTGTTGAAACTCTTTTTCTTTTGAAGGAGGGCGGTCCGATTAGAAACCAATTCCAGAAATTAGCAACTTAGAAATTTGGCAACTATTCGTCCTAAACTTTTGCTGCGATGAACTGGATCGTATGTTTAAATCATTGGATGGAATTGTGGTTTGCGTCAATCTGTTTGGTCGACGTCGACCAGCCGGTATTACGTAAAGTGGGAATGTTTCACATCATTTAGTGTCTGTGCCGCACAGGCAGCAATTCTTCCTGTCAACAAACTTGGGGCGTGCAAACGACGCCCCTTTCCTCACTCACGAATGGAAAAGCTCTAGGGAATACTATTGGTGAATGCACTCCATACGTAATACGGGAGCTTTCACGTAAGAATCGTTTCGTGAGAACTTTAAAATCTCTGTTCAAGGAGTAGACGGACACAAATCCCGAGGAATTTATTATGTTAGGTCTCTCTCACATTGAGATTACATTTCTACACAAATCAGTCATAAGTCTCCAGTTATTTTGCAGTGATCTGTATCGCTTTACAAGTCGCACTACATAAACCGATACTGTGCGATAGGGTGCACTTTTCATGGAAAGTTCAAACAACGTTGATTAACAAAAATCAATACTTAGATTATACTATTTACACAAGAAAATGTACTTCGTGAGTGATATACTTGAGTACCATTCCAATCCCTTTGTAGTGAAACGTAAGACCTGGTTACAATGAAGTTATTGATTAGGAGGATTATGATATTGATGACATGTGTCAATAAGGGGTGTGCATTACGTAAAGTCCAGACCACCCAGGGGTCACCAATTGCCAAGTTCTGAAATGATGAAGTATTAAGTTGTTGATACCAAGTCCCCCGAGGCTACGTCAGTCGTAAGGCACATACAAAAGAGCAGGAGGGCGAGTAATTTCATAAGCATTATGTAACATGGTAGTGTAAACGATGTGAAAAGGTTTGCATGCGACGGTGACAAGGACGGCCGGGCTTCACTTCACTTCACATACTTTAAATTCATATGGTACATGGAGAATTCAAGCCAAACACTTGAATGAGTGAACGCTTCAAATTGACACGCAAGTTTTTAAAGCACCATTTCATCCCGGTTACCCTGGCTCCTGTGATTAAATGCATCCAGGTGCTTCTGTCAAGAGGTCTTATTTTTCTCAATTTATTGATGACCATATCGGGGCATCTGATACAGGAACAAGTTGGGCGTAAACGGCAACATTGTTGTGTTTGTTCCGCTTTTGAAATCCTCAGCAAATGATCATTAACCCAAGTGCAGCTAAGAGTTATCGGTTTACATTAAATTCAGTGCAGAGTTGAGAAATACTATTCACAGAGTGGTAATGGGAGCCAATACACACAATATTGCATTAGCTTCTAGTCACTTATTGCATGTTGTTGTGTAGATGCATCTCAATTGAGCAATATAATCCCAGCTAGGCCTCTCACAAAAGCCAATAAGGCCTAATTAATGACTCTACCTCTATGAGATCCATGTTTCAAGGAAATTCGCCGGAACGTTTAATATCCTAACTCCTGACTACGAACCAGGGTAGTGATAATTTAAATCTTTTTTCGAAATTTCAGTTTCAGATATCTCAGAAGGCATTAAATTACAGAAACAAGTGACTCATATCAAAGAATATAGAGGGGGACCAAATGAAGATGTTCACTCCTTGAATGTTCTGTGTTTATTTTTCAATTTGGGAGGAAATTGGCGGCTCTAACAAGTTTCTTATTTCCAAAATGCCAACAAAGACTTGTTAGCTGCACACCACTATCCCTAGAAATCCTCACTTTTTACATAAACCCAATTATTTTTCCAGAATTGAAATGTACAATCGACTTGTTAACTGCTGAGTTGAAATTGAGCATATAATACAAAACCCCATGGCATCTACCAATGAGCCATTAGTTTTTATCCCTGGACCCCCTGACTATCAGGTCTGGAGAACTTATTTAAACATGAAAAACTAAAGTAGGAGTCCAACATTTATGTTACAAATACTCATGGATTTTGTTGGCCTCTCCAAGGTACCAGTAGAGGCAGCTAACCTGTAATTTAGTACTGCTGTCAACAAACACTGTACTTACAGGGGCACCGAGAAAAAAGAGAATCCAAATTACCACTTTACATATTTCAATAAAGCTTCACGCATGTTCACTGAAAAAACTTAGGCCTACTCTGCACTTGCTCATCACCAAAAATATCTCAATAGGAAAAACATGTAATCTTCCAATTTAATCAGGTTTTCAAACTGTAACCGAAAAACTTCTCTGGACTTCAAAGGGTCGCTTTAAGACACTTATCTCCCTCGTGAGGCGTAGTGACTTTGATATATTACGAGAAACACACCTTCTCCTCAATAGAGTCGCAAGTCAAATTTCTACCTAATTAGGTACCGCCAGAAAAATATCGCTTTATAATGACCAAACATGCCACTAACATGCAAGACCACTTAAAATCCTATTTATTTGCCAAACTGATCACTTGAAATGCTCTTATTTGTGAAAAGGATCGTTTGCGCTAATAAACGGTATTAGCTGAATTACATTCACGGAAAATCTACAAAATAAATGGCCTTGTACCACGCACAAAACCACTATTCACTACCGTCCATTTCATTAGAATAACATATGCAAACTGGAAGGTTTTACGCAGATCATGTTTTGTAAGATCGATTTAAATTAATACAATAAGAACTTTAACAATAGGAATTTGTTCTTTGAACTTGGTGTAAACTCATTGCCTGTTATTTAAGAAAGACTTATCTTGATCTCGATCACCTCAGGCTATTTCAATATTTTGGGAGTGAGGGATCAAAAATATCAGAAATTACCTATTTCAAAGAGATAATTAAGTTATAATTCTAGCAAAATGTTTTCAGAATTTAGTTGTCGACTTGCTTTACAAAATAATTGTATTTTGTGATGTGACTTCCTCAAGTAAAATTTCCCTACCCTTCTCCGGATATTGCTAGCTCTGTGCCGAAGACACGAACTTATATTTCACAGGCACCATGTAGAGTCTATATTTCTTTTTAAGACATATTGCAGACAGACTGTCGCTTCAAATGTATCAAACAGATAAAATTATGAATAAACGCTCATAATTTGATGGTTTATCAGTTTATTAATTGAGAGGAACTCCAAGTTCGCCTTTCCATTTTGGAAATAACAATGACAAATACTTTGATGTTGTTGATACAAATGAATATTTATCGCTATTTATTTGTTGACTTTCTCTACGTACACTCCCTATCATCTGAAAGTGATAGGCCAATAATCATGATCATATAAAAGCAACAAAGCAGAGAATTTATCAGCAGATTGTCAACATAGCGCTGGAATAAACTCTCTAGTTAGAGGTCATTCTGCATTTTGATAGCTGTTCAACAGGATCAAACTTTCGAGTCTTCAAACATTCTGGCAGTAAGCGGCACATACAATATGAAAAATTGTCACTCAACGCCACACAATTTTTGTCAAACTGCTGCAGATTTGTCATCATGAAAATTCCAAACTTTCAACATTAATAAACCCTTAATTCTTCTGTGATATGGAATGTGAACGACACAGTCAGGAACCCTTGTGGTACTTGAACCTTTGCAACTTTCAATTCAATTTCAAAAAGGGTCTACAATTGATGCAATGTCCCCAAAACTTACTAAAGTCTTTCCACTTGCAACGTAAACGATGCAGCGTTCTCAGTTTTTTGTTGAACTGTGTACCACTGTTTTGCCGAAGTATTATCAATCTGGTCTACTTTTCACTGGAGTAATCCCATTGTTCACAAACAGTCATAACATACCTAAAAGGTGGATGAGTTTAATTATTTGCATGTAGAAAGGCGAAGCTAAAAGCCGTTACTGCACCAGCCCACAGCAATTAGTCCACGGGTTCACCATTAATAAATTTAATGTGACTTGAGTAAACATCAAACATTTGTAGATAATGGACATTTAGTATTTTGCACTGACATATGCGGCGTTTCGGCGTTATTTTAGAGTAATGTCGGGCCATCAGCTTTTGTTCTATGAATCATGAGTCTAAAGGTTTTGAAACTTCATCGTAATGTATTTAGGACCAGACCCGATTCCCCCACACAAAGCCGACATAATATTATTGTTCGAGACAAGCCAAAGACGGGGGATAAATCAAATCAAACATAATGCTCTCGGAGTTACAGTCTGGCGTCACCAATAACTGCGGGGACTAAACGTCTGTAAGTAACTCCATCGTACACGTCACCACGTCAACAATAATATTCATCAAAGCATCAGTATTTTCTGGTAGGACTGGCAGCATTGCATATTGAATATTACATCTCAATAGCATCTGTTGGTGCAGTAATGAATGTTACTTTCTTTCTCCAACGATGATCCTGGAGGATCGACACATCTCTGACCATCTTCTGTAGTTCATTATGATGTCATTGTTTATACCAGTTGCCCATAGCTTAGTGGGTAAATGAAAGTTAATAAACACCGATGGAGCTGTCGACACTCAATAGAGATATTGCACCCCTCGCTTCAGATGTTCACCCCAATCTCCGGGTTAAACGTAGTCCATGGGTCTACGAGACAGCTGGATTCAGAGTTTACGCTTGATTGGGAAGAAATAGAAAACAAAAAGGATGTGAGATATGTTTCCTAGAATGTAAGAAAAACATTCATAACATCAATATTTGTAAATGTATTGTGACATATCCTAGCGCTAATCTCAGATCTGAGATCATCTGAAAACATTTGCATTCCTTGCCTGAGATTTTTTTCCTCGGAATTTAGTGAATACATTGGGATGTATCTGAGAACAACCTTCTTTTCCTTCAACAAAAATATGGGTTCGGCACCTGTATCCTAATGTACCGGCAACGAGTTTCAAGATTCTGGCTCATCCAGTTGATAGAACCATCGACTATCAACTTAAATTTTAGTATACAGTATTACAGATACTTTCTTTCGCAAAGATTCTGCAAACCCACGGAGAAACATCTCCCCATTTTTTTCATGGCTGGAGAGTACAACTGTCCAGCGCGTGTGGGAGATCCGATCAAATGAGGCAAAGGGCGCCGACTGATTCAGTTGTTCGTCTGAACACCCCAAAACAAACATCTCAATTCCATCGAACCTCCAAAACCACAGAAATACACTAAACAGATCTTACGCGAGTCGGAGCCGCAAACTCATTAACATTCACACATTCACCTTTCAAGATCCTAAGTGCTGAGGTCTGTTCAACATCAACTTGATTAATTTACATCGAAAAAATACGGAAGGTGTAAAACGTTGCAGGATCCTTATCCGAGTTTCACTTCATGGAGTGTTTACTCCTCGGTGCTCCTACTGTGCATCAAGTTCAGTGGCACAAAAATATTTTGCCATCGTGCCAAAGGTGCAATGCTTCATCCTTAACCAGAATAGCTGCCTACATTGTATACGTGTAATAAAAGTAACACTCTTCAGCAAAAATAAACAGGTTGTAATAAATTGAATGGTATATACGTCCACAATGATGGCTACCTAACCGGGAGAAGAGCACGTTCTACTAGTTTAGAACAAACATCCAGGAAACCACTTCTATTTTGCAAGCATATTGAACGAGTACAAAGCTGTGGAATGTTAGATTTCTATTATGTTGACTCGGCAAACAAGAATAGTAATTGTACAGAAATAATGTCATCACCGTATTACTTCTTTATACTGTGAATGCATGACATTTTCCCCACTGAGCTTTCATGATATACCACATTTGGATAGTGGGTCACACCGCTTGGATTTTTCGAAACTCTTTTCAAAATACTTTTAAGGATATTGCCATCAGAATCACAATACAACGTCATGCAGACCACATACACATAACTGCCATTTCTGCCTTTCTCTCATAAAACATAACATTGCACACAATATCACTTGAAATGTATTTATCGATGACAATTTGATTACATTTGTATATTACATATGATGTACACAAATACAACGTTTTCACTCCACAAAGCGTTTCTCTGTTTGCATTTCTGCTGGAAAATTTGTCAAGTATTTACTTTGTTTTCGCTATTACATTCGTTTTTGCTGCCTGTCAAAGTGCATAAAGCAAAGAAACATAAAATGTGCATCACGTAAACTGGTCTTTAGAAAGTGTATGCGATACAAAGGGTCAGGTTTCTGTAATTCAGTTTTCGTTGTCACACTCTCCGGGATTTAAGCCAAGAATCATATCTGTGAGGTAAAGCATGCTGTAGTTTTTATAAAATTTACACCAGGGGATCTGACCCGAGTTTACAACAATATCTTGAAGGTGCCCCATGACCTGGGCAAAAATAGCCTTACATGTTGACAGCAAACCTGATCAATTTGTGTAGTTGAGAGGGACTAAACTTCTCCGGCAAAGTACTGCCTACGGTGAATCGTACACAGTTGTGGACAGGCTAATTGTGGAAAAACGACAGTTGTCAAATATATTTGATACAGAAGACTATGCACAGCAATATCTATTGAATGTACTACAATTTGATGCTTGTTAAATACATTAAAACACCATGGAAATAAACGAGCGATTTGATGCTCAAATACAAAAGAAATTGTGGACAAGCCATCGCCAAGCACACATCCATACTGTTGAACTTTTCAGCCTTTCGAAGTTTGTGGAGAACAAGTAGGTTATATTTTAAAAAGAAAAGTACCCTTTCACCTAAACTATGTCGTACAATATAGGAACCTTTTCACCCTCATTTCTTGAGCATCGACGGGTAGACAAAATCAACTCAATTGAACACTTGACCTGGAAGAACCTTTACTTTGTAGCCACATCAAACTCCGTGATAAAACCTGATAATTCCTGTGTAAACGATCGTTCAGTGAACAGTCGACTACCCATGTGATTCGAGTGTCATACGCGGAATTATTAGATGCCACCGCTATTTGCTCTTAAGAAATATTCGACAAACACGGCCACGGCCCTGATATGTTCTATCAATAATCAAACAAAAAGGTGTTTCTTGGGGTTTGATTTGTTTTGCCTGCAAATAGAACCAAGTTTTCAAGAATTTCTTTCGAGCACAAAATTCTCTAGTTTCCTAACCGCGTTAATAAGGGAAGAAGCCTAGATTAAATACCGTGAATAAAATATGTTTAATATCATATTGGGCAAGTAATTGTCTGTAAAGTAATTTTGATCATTCACAAACGAAGTCAAATAAATTTCAAATTGCGAATATAATACGTCTCCTCTGACTTCCCCCATGGCATGTTAATTAATGACTACCTACTTTTAATTAGTGTTATAAATAGTAAATCTTTGTTATTGTTGAGGTCAGCCAAACGTTTCCGACCTGGGAGACAAGGACTTTGTCGGAACGTATCTGTTGGCAGATCTCGTTAACCTAATCCAATCAATTATCTATAGTGCATGCAGGACTACGTAGACTACTCTTCCTCTCAATTCTCCCTGTGTGCCCAACAAAGTTCTCTTTATCTATAAATCTCATCAGTATTGTCAATAATAGATGAGGAGACCCAACTTAATTAACCCAATCCTTTGTAACGAAACACAAACTTGCGCAGAATCATGAAATGCCATTCTTGGTCAAAGTGACTTTTGGAAGACAATCATCACTCACTTTTTACTTTGCAGAAAGCGTGTTAAACAAACAGCCCGTATTTATCACATGGTGTAACGGATTTATGGACGGAAACTACCGACTCAACTGAATACCGTGGACAAATCCTCAGTAATGGAAACACTTTTAACTTCTTAAAATAATACCAAACCATAAGAGAAGGCATTAAACGGTAAAACTCTTCATTCAGAATTTGAAAACGCTTACTTTAAATGAAAGCACTGCAAAATCAAGAATGAAAAAATAAAGATCTTCTGTTCCCCCTTCCACCACCCGAAGATAAGAAATTCCAGCTAAATATAGAATTACAATTTGTAACGCAAGACAATCAAGGCAGATTATTGATTGTTATTTGCACTTGTATCTCCATTGCTATTTCCCTCAAGGTTCTTTTTTGGCGTCGGAGAAGTATTCTGTTTGAATTCAGCATGATTCTCAACGGGTCCTCTCTAGATGGATAATACCAATCCCCTTAACAAGACACTCTGTTCTCCTGATTAAGCACGTTAATTAACTTACAATAACAACAAGTTTCCCAAAAGTAAGCAGAACTTCCCATGCCACACCATTAATATTTCACTGCTTTCTCTATTGCTTTTCAATCTCAATACTACAGCAAAGTGAATTAACTTGCGTATATTGGTAGATATGGCTCGGCATGAAAATGCGTGGTGAAAAGCAGATAGGCAGCCGCAGCCAGACGAGCACCATGTTACTCAATGAGATTCATTCACCAGGTTCTTGTATCAACATTTCCCACTATACAAGAGAGGGATAAAGCAACATCAATAGAGCTGTACAGACTACATAGAAAAAGATTCTCTTGTCCTTCAGCAATAAAGAGCAAGCCGAGCCTTAAGATATACGAGCTTTTCAACCAATATGGATGAAACGCGAGGATTCCCTTTTCCTTGTTCCTCTCGTGCAGTGGTCCTAGACGCAAGTTTCTCCTGAACGCCCACCCAGCAGTCATCGTAGATCAATACCGACCCAATAATGAACAAATGATGCTATCACTTGTCAGCCGAATCAATCCAGCCTTTGTAAGACCGAGAAATTCTTTCCTATGACAATGTTGTGTAAACTTTAAAGCATCTCCTGCCTTCTTCCTATCCAACAATCAACATCTCAAGTCTTTACACCTCGCCTTACAAATGGCTAAATTTTGCTTGAATGGTCTAATTTAGCCTCACAAGTGGCTAAAGTGACCCGCAAACATTGCCTCATATGGTAGAGGTGGATGCCCTTAAAGTGGCCAATGATGCCTTCTCTTCCAAAAATCCCTAAGTCCCTCACTGCCATTCAAGTTCCATCGATTTATCAAACAATGCAAAAAAGTGAAACATCCCATTAAAAGTTCTATGCACAAGTGTGCTACGTATGACAGTGATTAGATTGTGCCAAATTACGCTCGCTGCTAATATTAAGTTTAATACCTTTTAATGTGAAACAGAATAATCGAAGCTCGCTCATTAAAATGTACATAGATACTCCTAGGTACACTTCTTATGGCTTTAAATGACTCGTGTACCACCAACGGGTTAACTAACTGAACAAATCTGATTTCCTATTTTTCATGGTCAAAGGCATTTTCCTGACAACATGAATGTTAGAATTTACAAATGGTTACCTAGTAATCACACAAAGGCCCTCAGGCTTCTATGAATTGAATTTAATTCAATACACTGACCACTTACATCCTAATTAGCATCTTCAAGTTGGGTTTCATTATGGGGGGACATTCATGTCAATGGATTTCTGGTGGCCTCTTAATGCGTCAATAGTGACATATGTCACATCTGAAATCTTAGTTACAATTTTAAATGTAAAACTACAGTGGTTTCCGGGTTGGAGGATTTAAATTGATGTGCTACACATGTACAAAAATGGTGGTCGTAAAATTTTGTCTGAGCAACAATGTTGACTCTAGCTGACTATCATCCAACTGAATGATTCATGGGATATTAGCAACAAAATGCCATTAACGTATGAATAACTTTGGATGATCGGTTCGAGATAAGATTATCACTTGATTGTCAAACTACACTCGAAAAAGAGTTAAATATTGATCGTGCAGTAAAGATCTGCCGTATTGTGCTATTGATGAATTTCAAGGCATTTTTACCAGTGTGATATGAGTGTTATGATTGTTTGTCTTTGGTTAAACAAAGCTAAAGTAGATGGTTTAGCAAAGCTTTATCTAAAACTATATCTATTTCGTCAATATGGATTTCCAGACCGAACCCTTAACTTTAATGTGACTGAATGCAATTGTGAGCAAGTGTGAAGATGTAGCAGCACAAAACAGTACTTTGTGAAATTATTCATTATCTAATAATGATTATATAAGCCTTTCTCCACTGATTGTTCATTAGCTGCATCTCATCCTTTTCAATCCAGGTTCATTAAGAGGAAATTGATATAAACAGTATGCTTAGCTTGTATAAATATAATGAGATATATATGTTAGTGGTTTATGTCTGCATCAATCAGCTGTTGGTGCAGGTGATGATTGCTTACCTACTACTGAGAACTCATCATTGCCCGTAATGAGCGCACTAGAAACCCTTCAGACGTACCCTTAATGAGCCTACACTGGCTAAGGGTCAATCTCCCTAAATCTCCGAACACCCATAGTGCATTTATTTTTACTTTACCAGTTCTTTTTTCCATTTTCAGTTGAACTTGAGATGTATAGACTACCTAAACATGAGAAGTCTCTTGTGAAGCAATGCAGTCCCAGCCCAGCTTCACTTCATCATCATACACAACAACAGGGGACTGATATCTTCAGATATATCTCAACAAGGTATTCCCCCTGCCATCACAACAGCTTGGCCGCAGCAGATTGCCAAAACACTCATTACTACACCCTTCTATTAACCTGTCAAATGTTTGTGTACTTGCAAATACATTCAGCTTTCCTCATTTTACACAAACTTCTCCACACAAAGAGCAAGGTTTTCCTATTTCTACAGAACATATGATAGCACCAGTTATTGGCATCAATCAAGCATGAACCTTTTCAACTTTTTCCTCTTCCTTTAATATTCGTTCTTCAAAGCCTTCTTTTTCACTTACTGTTTATTTCAAAAGAAATATTTCTGGAGTATCGAGAAACAAAAAGGAGTATTTCTGTCTGGCCCGCTACCCTTCATTTTGTTAAGCTTCTGGTCTAATGGTTACTGATAAAAAGTATTAGGTGAGTACTATAAGTATGTGAAAGAAATACTTACTTATGTCCAAGGCGTGGATGGCAGATCCAGGTAGGAATACTACAATCCAGTACAGGAACATACTGTACATAGTTCTAATGTATCCACAACTGTCTAGGTAGTCACTATCCATTCCTAGAAATACATAGAGCTATGTAAACTTTGTAGTATCCAGTAGCAAAGGTAACACCTTCACAGCTCAACTTCTTCTGCAACAAGTTCCTGCGAGTAAAACTTGGCAATCGACGGAAAGAAATATCAAAGAAAATGTATCTGTCTGGTAGGAATGATGGTAACAGTTAATGTACAACGAGAGGAGGGGCCTTCTCCCCGTCTACACACACATTCCTATTTGTCTGTGGTAAACTTCTTATGCTTTAAACATTCGTGTTTCTTCACTGAAGATTTTCATGTAATGAGTAGTAATAAAGCAGCAATGTAAACTTCTCGTACGAAGGCTTCCTTCAAGGTAAATCCTTAATTCATGTTGTTGTTAGATCTATTCTGTGCACCATCTGTGTTTTCTATCCATCATGAAGCACAACGTTAGCTACTGTAGTCCTCTGGTACGAACAGTTCCGATGGTTTTAATTGTAATTGTTTCACTAGTAAACTTTGTGTAAAGACTCGCACAACCATGTGCTGCCCATGCTGACTACAGTCAGACTGAAATGACGGAACTGCACAACTGTGTGTGGGACAACACAGTGAGCTGAGCTTCGCACGGGGAGACAGCTCACCGGACAAGTGGAGCCAACCACTGCCGTAGGGGTGCCGCGTATAGGCGGAGCTTCACTGTCAAAGGCCAGGGAAAAGTTGTGCGATATTGGCGATGCTCGTCCATCTGTTGAACTGTAATGAAACCAAAACGACGGCTCGGCGGCTCCTGTGGAGACATAAGTACCTAATAACCACTTAGTGATGGCACTTTTTCTGTAATATTACCTCAGTTTACCTTTTTCTTGGTCAAATGGCCTTTTATGGAAATGCTGAAGCAGGGGCGGGTAGCAATAAAGCAGCTGCCCAAGGCCTTGGATAATTGTGTTACTCTAGCCATTAATTATTCTTCCACATAAACTTCATCGCAAGTCCTGTCGTCACAGAGAAGTAATGCCAACATTTTCCTGGATGCCAAGTCTCTATTCCATAAATGTAGTCTTTATCTGCCTTTTCTTTCTGCACGGTGCTTCGTTGGTTATCTTAAATGAAATCACTGGAAATTTACTATCAGTCACTGGGTACATAGTACAAGTACATTCAGCATTTGCAGATATCAACACGGATTTGTCTGCACCTGCAAGAAAAAAAATAAAAAGGTAATCCACGTTGCCAAAACAATATGCCTTAATCATCCTAAGTACCTTCACCGGGTGCTGCACTTGAATTGTTTCCTGCAAAATCCTGCAAGTTTGGCACATTTACAAGTGAGAGTGACTCAGTAATGCAAAATGAATAAAATATGACCAATTTTCTTTCAAGTACACACGCGAAAATGGTAGTTTGTTGGACCCCGACTGTTACATTATTTCCAGACTATCTACCCGTATATTCTGTAAAGGAATCTTCAATGTATATCTGGGAAGGAACGCTTTGCGAGGGTGCATACTTCACTTTAATATTGATTGCTAAAACGTGAAAGTTGGCAATGTACTACAACAAAAGCCGTATATTACCACCGTAGTAAATTTTACATGATTTGCCATGGAAACCACCACAAAACTTCCCGCACAGGTTAGAGAGCACACTATCTCTGGTGTGTCCCTAATTTGTCCTTAAATCAACCAGAACGGACAGGAGTGATATTGGAAGTTAACGAATGAACTTTCCTATACAGATAAAGCACGAGGTAAGGGCATTCGCTACGCGAATGCCCGCACCAAGGGCTTTATCGTATGGAA
>JBCAUG010036997.1:0-10032 GCA_038406175.1 Haplosyllis leylae | reverse complement strand
TAATTGAGACATAATTATAACAGAAACATAACACAGACACATAACTATGACTCAGACTCAGACACGAACAGGGTGTCGGGTAACACTTCGTAAGGTGGGATTGGTTTCTGGAAAAGTACTTGAATGAGTTAACGTTAAAGTTGTTTCACGTTTTGACAAATGAGAAATACTTAACAACATACTGAACATTTAGACTTTTGATAATTGCCCTCTTCGAAATTCTCACGATGAAATACATATATATAGATTCGTAAAAAAAATGTGAGTGGTGTACACGAAAAGTTTTTACTTTTTTTCTTCAAAAGTTAATGCTTACAGAGGCGAACAAAGAAAGACCATTCCCCTGAGTTGATCAAAGTATCGCATCTGTCCTCTGAGAAGTAACGTGTTGGTAGCCATTGGCTCTTCTGGAGTGTGACGGTTATCGTCTCCTTCGATTGGAATTAGAGATTCAAGCTCGAACACAACTGACTGTAAATTCCATATCTGTGAACAATTAACGAGTATATTTACGGGAAGCTTGGTTTCTGAGCAGTGAATAGTACGATTATTTAATATGTAAGCAATGGATGCCCTCAGGCTTAATTCCTGTTTTCAATCAGTAAGTAACATGAAAGAAATTTAGCCTATCAAGAAACAGGAAATTGAGAACCAAATTCTCGTCAAGTGTCTGAAAACAAATCAAGGAATATGCGTAGATCAAAAAAGCTAATATTTTCTTCTGTAGCCACTTACATTTTCCCAGGAGAAAGCCATTCTCGGCCTCCTTAGATTGAAGCATTGTCGGATATCTTGTCTAATCATGGAGTGCTTACGAAAAAGTGTCTTTAGGGTGTAGCCTGTATTTGTCACCTTCATATTGCGGTTGAAAACTATGCTAAAAGGGAAAATCTGAAAAGGAAATTACGGTTAAATACTATTAGGTCAAAAGCTGGGTTGTTTCCTTTGGTAGTATTACTCATCAATGGCCTGAAGTCAGTTTTACTCTGTAGCTGAATTAGTATCTCTTGCAAAATGAATGTGTGTCCCTTCTGATGCACGATGTCTCCGTGCACTTCTCGTAATGTCAGCATTATGTTAGGTACGAAACATTGTACAGATGTATTTCTCTGGCATATTGGTGTCGCAAGTAATGACAAGGTGTTTTTCATTAGTACTTTTACCAAAGAAGGCTCCTTGAGGTTTGAAGCTCTGTGAGGAATATGCTTTTCCGTGCCAGTGAATACCATCTAAGTCATAATGATTTTAGATGCAGGCTTATGTGTGAAATTGTAGCAATCAATTTCCACTACACATGGAATGTAATTAATGCACACAAACACTTGTCCGAACAAATTTACGATTCTTTCGTGTGATGTTATCATAAAAAATTCTCCTTAGCAAATTAATTTTGTTTCTTTTTGAAATATCATTCCTGCATCTATTCTCAAAATAACTCTGATGAGAATAGCTTTATTCAAAAATGTCATCGAAAATGCTATGGAAAAACAAGTATTAATACATGAGTTATATTAGTTTTAAAAAAAAATCTTGACACATGTCTCTGAAGCTCCGTTTAGAATAAGCTTGCGTACAGTCACAGACAGTTTCTGTTGATATTTATCTTTTCTGGTCGTACTTTCTTGTGATGTTAAACTTTTCTAATCTTACAATGTTGAAATGAAATACTGCAAATAGATTGTTGTGTAATTTCATGAAGATATATGAAGGTTAAGTTAGGCTTTAAAACCTAAGCTAGGTACAGGTTGGACACGGGTAATTCGAAGCGTTTTGTCAGCAAGATTTTGCTTCGAATTAAGTGGAAATTCGGACTAAACTGTGCTGTAATTCAAAGTTTTGAAGAACCATAAAATTAGAAAATACTTTGTTTTAAGGCTTCGATTTAGGACTGAGTTTGAATTATTTGTTTGAATTATGGCTTCCTTTGATTTAGTTCTTTGAATTAGACCCTGACCTACTTCGAATTAAGAAATAGCATCCTTTCATGTAGTCTGGTAGTTCTTTCGATTCTCATGACAGTATACTGTATGTACATGTATATTTTTATTCATTTCTTTCAACTCTCATGACATGCAACAAATAAAGGCATTTCAAAGCATTTACTTGTTAGAATCTTGTTACTGTTTTTGTTGTTCAATACTGCAGAACTCTTAGCTGTCAGTGGTCAGTTACTGTACTGATGTAGTTACTGTACAATCAGTTGGCCAAGATAAGCAGTTCATTGAACAGCTTTCCCAGTACAGAGCCCCAGAAAAGCTTACGCCCTTCACCCCCAGGGCTACTTATCTTGGTTATGTGTGGGTCTTTTTTATCTTGGTAATTTTTAGGATGTTAACTGTGACTTGAATGCTTTGATTTGTTCTTTAAGACCAGCTATTACTATTTTTTATTATCTACATGATCTTCTGATAGCACAGCATTGTCAATCTACCACTAAAGTTTCTCCATTTTTTTTGTGCTTCAATGTCCATGGTTAAAAGTTCTGTTGTTTGAAAGTCTGTATCTTTAGATCTATCTCATATATTTGTCTTAAAATCTCATCAATATCTCTCTTTAATGAAGCTTGAGATGGTCTGCCCTGGGCCATGTTTGAGAAGAAAGTGACAATTAAAACTTAAGTATGACATGTCAGAAAGATCAAAGGAAATCTGTACAACCTGTGTAGGATTTTGACTCTCATGGCATGACCTGGATCTTCATGTTGACCTCAATACTTGCAACATCAAAGAGATGCCAACATGCAGGTGTGACCTTGTAATTATCTATTTGATTGGATTATCATTGTCTCCTGGGGAAATTGGAATGGTTTTACTTCGAAATTATCAGCATATTTCTGAACTAGAACATATTTCTGAACTAGAGCTCCAAAAAGATATCTTTCAAAAGCAAGCTCAGCTGGTACATAAGAAGGCTCAAAAGAGAAACAGGCAGTGCTAGGTGGGTATCCTTGGGGGCAAAGGGCAGCTGAGCCTGCCCAGGCATTGTACTGGGAAAGCCATTCAATGAACTGCTGGCCAAATTAGTGCTGTGTCTCCAACAATGGGATGGCCAAGGCGAGGGACCACTGGGAGCTAAGAGCTCTGCAGTATTGAGCCAAATAGATCTAGAAAGTAAACAAATACAGTGTATATACATTCATTTAAATTGGCTTTATATGCTGCATGTCATGATAGTCAAGATAACAAGCCTTTGTGTAAACTAAACCATTAACCCTGTGTCATGAGTGTCGACAGAACAAACTACATGAGTTACCTGAAAACTTCAATTTACAGTCACTTTGACAGTCACTTAGGGTAGGCTTGAAATGCTTTGAATTAAGTGGAACTTTAAACTAACCATGTTCAAATGGTATATTTTAACCCTGAAAAATAGGAGAATGGCATAGATTTAGAAAAAAGTTTGAATTAAGTAGAACTTCGATTTAACCGTGTTCTAATTAACCCTGTCTGACCTGTATTTCCATTTACCAAATTGAAATGCCTTTTCACTTGTTCCAGGGATCAGGTGGGTTTCTTTGTATCTTAAATCGCTGTTTTCATTAGTCCAGACAGGATTTATAAAAAGACTGTACTTCTTTTAAGTAGTGTAGCAGGATATATCAAAATAGCAGCATAGTTGTAATGAAATAGTTACCGCATTAATTTAATTGATACAAAGTTAGAAACGTAAACCTGAAAACAAATTTTAAAGTTAGAAGAATGAAGTGAAAATGCATCGCAATCCCTTCTCGTTCGTAACGTAAGTTACCGCTTTACACTTAATTAGTCCATGAGGAGGCATAATAATAGTGAATATTTTCAGAGTTAATGAAAAATAAAGAGTCACTTTTGCATATTTGGCTTGTTTTTTTTTTGAAAATGTTTTCAAAAATACAATAGAAATTTAATATTGATCTCTTCCACCATTTCTGGAAAAGAGTTTTAATGTTTTTCAGATAGTTTGATAGCTGATAGTTGTCATATTGCAAAATTTTATGTGTGCTACAAATGAAAAAACCATCAGGTGTCTTATGAGAACACGTTTTTGAGCTGAATGAAATCAGATCAATAGTATTAAAATTTTCAGGGACAAAGGCATCAAAATTGTATCCGTTGCACACATTTTCCTTTGTATTTTTGAGTGAAAGTATTCACAAAAAGTAGATAAACTTGTATAAAGAAAGTGACGTCATTGCATTTTCTAGATGCGTTCCTAACTGTGTTGTAGAAGGGCTGCAAAATACTTACGGTGAAAAAGGTACTGCTTGATATTGTCGAATACTGTTTTTGCAACCTACGAACGGATGGAACTGTTTTTGGCACAAATGCTTTGTTGTCAAACTGAAGGTTATATATCACGTGCATATTTGTATCGTTTTCCTTTTCCTGTAAAACTTCTATGTTCACAGTGGTATTGTAAAATTTAAGAGCACATTGTTTCAGTTGCCCAATGACATAATAAGTGAAGCCTTTACGGTGTGAACGATAATGAAGATAACAACCGTTCTCACGTTCGTCTGTCACGTAGAACGATGGTGTTGACATTTTTGGAAAGGAGAACCGCATGGTTTCATGCAGGTTGTCAATCCCTCTTAGAAAATCTCTGTAGTGACGGCCAGACACTTGAACAATCCTGTCATAGCCGTAGTGGGAGAAGTATTGGACAAAACACTGGCCGAAGAACTCCAGGAATTGCTCTGTGCTCTGAGTATCAAGCACCTTTGAACACGCTGTGGCTAGGTCCTGCATTGAACAGTCTCTGAAACAAAAGGGGAAATTATATTAGTAAGAGAAGGCTCTATTGCAAATTACGAAGGTAGTGTTGATGATATATATTTAGCAATGTATTTAAGATTTTTACCAGATAAGTCATGAAGGAAAATGAAATTGAACTGAAAGTGGTCATGAATTGTATGCACCAACGCAAATGTGAACTCAAGTAGTAAGTAGTCATCATAAACTCCAACCATTTTGTCCCTCAATTTACATTACAGTAAGTGTTAATTCACTTTGTAGTGGGAAAAAGCAATTTTGCAAAATATCCACCCAACATTTGGTAAAGAGGCTTCCGAAGAAATGCAAGTGAAAAAGTCATTTGGAATCCATCTCTGCTCATCCAAAGCTATTTATTTCTCAGACAAATCCATGAGGATAGGATGCATTTGCAGCACTTATTCTAAAACGGCAAGCTATTTACAGAGTCTAAGTTCATTTCAGTAAGGTTAATGCAAAGAGGTTATGAGTTCATTTGAAGTGGATTATTTCAAACAGGTCATATAGTCCCTTTTCGTTGTGTCAGTGATTATTTCAGCTTCTGATCTGTGCAATGTTGAACCGAATTTTTTGTGAGAATGAAATACTTGTACAAGAGAACAATGTAAGATTCGGGATACTTGAGGAAGGTGCTTCCCTTGGAACAAGTGGTCGTGTACCTTTAGCTTTTATTTCCCAGGAGGCCTTACTATTGCTTTTGTTAAACATTTATGCGAATTGTCACGAAATTTATCAATGTCTCCCGCAGATATTAACTGTGGATTACGTAATAAAGCTTTTTATTTGATTAAGTAATTTCTTACCTGTACTTTGAATGCGTTGCAAAAATAACACCGTGCATCCCGGCTTCTTTCATAACTTTAAGCCAGGCTTCTTCGCCGTATTTCTTCTGCACAAAGTGCTGCACGCTTTCAAGCAGGATTCCGTACATAGTGCCAGTGTGCTTTATGCTTTCACAAGCCCATTCCTCGTGGAAAGACAGTTTAAAAGCATTTTATAGCTGAAAAGGATTGTTCCTAGTATTTTTATGAATTCCGAGAACAACTGAGAAAATGTAGTTGTGTTAATGTAAACTCAATTAGAAGTGTTTGAGTAGCTGTGTAGTCATAGCTTTGACAGAAAGAGATGGTTCCTATCATTTTTACTTGATAAGTGTCTTTTTATTAACTCAATTTTCACGTCTATATGAGCCTATCATCCTGTTTTAACTGTTACATTGAGTCCCTCTTTCAAAGAGTAAAAAGATGAAAAAACAGCTACTCATGGTAACCGAATTTCTTAAGACTACTGTCACTGATTTTAATGCAAATTTTAGAACTCTGGTTATTGTAGCTGGATGCTAATTAAAACCAAGCTGTTTGTAAGCAGGATCCTTCTTGCATTATGTTTGAAGTCAATGAAATTTCATGTGACATATTGTGAGGTTAAACGACGAATTAAACAATAACATTTTTTTCAAATCGGTTTTAGCACAAATATCAAGCAGTTGTATCAATTTCTGCAAAACATTTACTGGGCAGGTAAAATGTCTACAAAATGATAAACTCGCTATTGGATTCAAATTTGGTATCGACTTTTTTTAGCGCAGAGCCCGGACAGTTTTATCAATTTCTTTGAAACATTTACTTGGGAGATCAAGTTTCTGTAAATATAATATTCCAATTGGACTTTTTTCAAAAACTCCCATCTAGATCTGGATAATACTTTTGTCACACCTGTTTTGCACCTATTCAACACATAATACTTTGATATTTCCTGTGGATTGCCAAATGAGCTGACATACACGAGGAAGTCTCAAAAGTGACAAAAATATTGAAACAAGAAATAATCGACATCTTACTCGAAGTGTCCACTGGTTGGGTGCTGGAATGTACAATGTTTGATTAAAGCGTTTATAGTTGGTGTATTCAGGAAAGTCATCTCATATGCTGAATTTCTGCCGTTAGCTCCACTCCACAAATTTCACAACATTAGGAATGGCGCACCACAACTTTCTGTAAGTCCAGACGGAGTGCGCCAAGAATAATGATTTTGTCTGGTGCACGAGTCACCAAGTGTTAACTCCTTCGCTAAAACTAGTGTGTGATCAAATGATAAAACTCTTTAGTGTTACAATGGTAAAAGAACAAAAAGTGCTTCTTGAAACTGAGGTAAAGAAGTAATAGCATACCTACCTAATATTGTTAAAACATGCTCGAAATGAAATATTATACCATCAATTCTCATTTTTGTACAGTTCTTGAAATATGAGTTACTCAACATTCCAAACGAATTTATGACGAATTTACTCAGAGGTAAATATATATCTGGTCACCTCTGCTGCGTTAATATTAAAAGGAACGAGTCGAAGTGCGTGACAAATTTGCATGTGGGTTGTTTGTACTCAGCTTGCTTTCTTTACTTGACCCATTGTCTCAATTACTTATTTGTACTGAAGATAATTGTTAAGAGCAAGTGTGATTTACAAAACCTGAGCCATAAAGTGTTGTGCTAATATGACTCTTTAGGAGATTTCATCTCTTCATCAATCACAACAGCTTTCTATTTCGGCCACTGCTTGAATAATGAATGGAAACACATCAGAACAATTCTGATGATTGATAGTTTAGTTGCATATGCTAATCTAGTAAGGTTGTGACTAGACAATCAGGAACAGCATCCGCGACATTTATGGTATCGCAGATGCGGTTATCTGATTGATTCTAATGCAACCATTTTTTTCTGGTCGATATGGCGGCCCTAATTTTTAGCAAGTCGTCAGGTTCCTCCAGGAAACAAAGTAACGAACTCTTGGGAGGAATTCACGTTCGTGACTGATTGACGTACGTACTGTAGCCAATAACTAAATGCAAATTAATGAAATTTCCTATGAGGCTAAAACACAGTAAAACAGTGACGGCTGCAGGACTTTTACCAGGACGGGACGATCTCCCATTTGAAGAGAAAAGTCTTCACTTATCGTCCATTTCTCCCCCAGCTCCATGAAAATAAGAACGAACTATTACGGTAATGTAATCCAATAACCGTGTAGTTCGTTTTACTCCACGTCAGTTTTCCTTTTAAATGCTTTATTTTGGGGAGGGGAGGAAATCCTTGTTCAGAGAGTTAAAATAAATCTATCAAAGTGAGATGTTAGAAGACTATTTCTGTAAATATCACCTACTTAAAAATTTAACTTAAAAACCTACTTAAGAATTGGTATCCCCGGGTTACCAATACTATGTGTCTAATATGTAGTTATTTTTAAAGTATCGAATCAGTTATTAGTATTGAACATGTATTCACATTTCAAGATAAGAACAATGGAAGTCACGAGTAAACGAAAACAGATTGGGAATTGGGAGTTGTTCCGTAAGAAGACATTATTCAAGCAATATTCCTCTTTTGTGCTTGAGTTAGTTTGATTTGCATTTTTCATCTTAATACTATGCAATTTGTAGTTTCTAAGCAATGCAACGTCATATTTACACTGAAGAAATTCTTTCAGTGTGTTAAAGGAAAAAATCAAGTCTGTACCTTGAGTCTGATAGAGCTTTAAGAGATCCGTCGCTGCGGTAGTTTACAGGGGTATAATCCCCGATTCCGATCAGGCACTAAAACTTAGTCCGCATGTATCACGAAGATTCAGTGTTTAACATCTCGACCTGAATGAATATTCCATTCTTCTGAGGATGATTCAATATTCCATAGCTTGTCGCGTTCGGCAGGTTCACATTTATTCGTCTGGCACCAAGTAACAGGTGGTGAGCTGTTATTTACTACTACGTGTCCCAACCTGATGATACAGCTTCTCATGGACATGGAGACTGACTTATCCCTTCCAATTTGACCACTTGGTAGGATTTGTGACCAATTTTTAAATTGAAATATTTTACAGAAAATCTGGTGACATTGTGTTGATTCTCAAGCTAAAACGGCTTGTTTTTAGTTTCTTGTAAAATTGAATGACGTGTTGTTTAAGGATAAAAATGGTTACGCATATCTCCATTCAATGACAATGCAGACAAAGAAGTTCAACATCAGCTCTATACAAAGGGCATCATATAATTAATTACTAATGAGATCTACATTGATGACACATCGTAGTAAATCTATGTATTTGTCATAATACTGTATCATTCACGTCATAAAATCTTATTTGTATCTATTTCTGTTTTTAAAATTACAAAAATGAAACTAAGCTATTTACAATCAAAATGTTTTTTTAGAATAGTTATGACATGTGTAATTCACAAGAGAATGAACTTCGCGAAGGCCTGATCCTGAAGATTTTCATGTCTATTCCTGAAAAATGGATCCAGTTTATTTCACAGCCTTATAAATGCATCTTCTCACGGATAATTACAGATTCATGCATACAAATATTGTATTTTAAATAAAGTGTTCACACAGAGTGCAGTGGGAAACAATAAGGGCAAACATACATCTAATGGACTGCTCACTAGACTGCCTTGTGAAGTATCATTGGCAAATGTCATTTCCGATGAAAATTCTTCAACGTATTGCTATCAGCCGAGCTAGGCCCCTTGATTCGGCAGTGTCTAATTCCTTATCACCGTGAGTAACTTAATAAACGGAAGTAAATATTAACTTCATATTTTAATGTTTCAAATCTGTAAATAGACTGTATTACTTACACACACCACGAAACTAATAACGCCAACGCATGACATGATTCGTGTAAGCTCGGTTTTTAATCTCACAGATTAGTTGAAGTTTGTTTGAGGTATAAAGGGAAACTAATTTAATCTTCCGGATCTTATTCAACAACCGGAAAGAGAAATTATAGCACGTTGCACATTGAAGTCCATGGATTTGTTTTAATGGCAAACTAAGCATCATTTCATGAAGTAATCTTACTGCGAAATCAATGATTAAATGGGCTAGGAAAATACAAATTAGAAAATGTGCGAAAGTTAATGGCCTACACCAGCCGTCAATCAATCCTGATGAGGGACATGTCCTTTCTGTACCAAGAGCCATTAAATGACTTTAAATCATCGCCATTAGGTTTCAGGAAGTTGGCGCTACAGCTGGCATGGTTCGTGCTTCAGATCACGTAACCATCTTATCTCACAAAATCAAATGTTAAGAAGTGGAGACTTCCGCCTCCCTTATTTTGCTCAATCTCGTGGGCGGGAAATCTATCTTCATGTAAAAGCAAAGACAACAAGAAAGTCCTCCTGCGTGAACGCAAGAGGCATACCGACCGCGGCGTAGCAAGTCCGGGGGGGGGTACTCAGCCTGAGTACCCCCCTCCCCTGCTGGACTGAGCCCCCCC
>JBCAUG010036986.1:0-10033 GCA_038406175.1 Haplosyllis leylae | reverse complement strand
TTTCAAAAATATTTTCTTCTACTTAGGGTAGTTTTATTTAGGTTTTTCTCATTGATGGGGGTCAGCCCATGTATGACTGTCGTGGGGTCATAAAGACAAGTGAACACGGTGTTGGTAGTGCGTGGATGCTGGTTTATTGCAGGGGATCAAGTTGTACATTGGTCGGGTAGATTTACTGAAGTGCCCGCTGGTCGGCTGTGGCATGGTATATATACAAGGTCACGCAGTGGTCTTGGCCTTGGTCGGGAGGGACTCCGACAGATTCCTAATCCGTTATTAACCACAGGTTAATGACGTTTTTGGAGATTAAAACGTTTCTGCGAAATTGGTACTGACAGGTTCAGGAAAAATTTAAGAGATATCAAATGTACCTAACAGTGTTTTATTTGAAATTAAATTCTGCAAATTGAGTCTGTGCATTCAACACAGACAGCCCTGCAACTACACATACATGTGGCTGGATATCATACTTTTTGTTAGGGTTAAACAAGTAAAGGTTAAAAGGTGAACAGGGCTGTATTCTTGATGCAGGCTGGTGTAATGGTGCATGAAGCTCATGGTATTGTTCACACAACCGAGGAACATGGTCAATGAAGGGTGACCGTTGCAGGCGGAAAGCCGTTAGAGCAGGTGAAAGCTGTGTTGTGTGGGAAAAATTTCCAGTTCAAAATAGAACATTGTGCGCCATTAATATTGTCGAGACAGCTATAGCAGTAAAACGTTTCATGCGTTGAAATTTAATTTAGAAAATTAACATCCTGAAACCAGGTTTAATTTTTTTTGCGGGGATCAAGACTACACTAACATTTTGTCCTGCACAAGCCAAAAAAGACAAGGAATTCTAACTTGAAAGACAAGGACACTGACCCACAGACTATCTAATAAGAAATTGAAATTAAATTCATTCAATCAATTAGTATTTCATGGGTGGTCTGGTATCACCTGGTCAGTGTGTAGTGTCACAATAGACACGTGAGAGATAAGGAAGACAGTGGAACCAGTGGAGATCGTGACATTTTGATGCCCGATGTCGCGTCTCCACCTGTCATCATCGACGCTCCTCTATTATGATTCTGAAATAGTTTCGTGCATTTCCTGAATTTATGAATTCATTTTGGCATTTCTACCGATAACGAAGGGGGTGGGTGGGATACCCTGACCAGTTAACCCTACCACCTACCTTGATAGGCCTGGTCTAGCATGGAAAGAATGGGAAGCCGTGGTCGATTTTGTTATCATTTGGGTTCACTGTCATGCAGCCCGTATTTCGTAAGACTAAATAAGTTAGTTATGGTTATTTGTAGGGGTGCTTCATGTGTACCCTGAAACCCAACGATAACTTGTTGGGAGTCTATGAAATTAATATATTTCTGAGTATTGGATATTGATAGCAACGTTATTCACATTTCTTGATTGTACGGCCTGTAATGCCACCCATATGAATTCAACTAACATTTGCAGAATCAATAGTTAAATAGAATGTGTGAACATGTATTTGTTTCTAAAATTACAGTGAAAATTGAGTTTTCATTTTGAAGACTGATAAAGGTGATATTATCTTTAGGTTTGGAATTTAGTAACAAGAACCAGAAAGCAATGACTCAAATAAGTCTGCTTGAACATGTTTGGAAGGTCGTATTGGGTAGTTGTTGTCAGCAAAAATCAGTAGGATCGGGATTTTTCGGTAATACTTGTCTAACAAGATGAGTCAACTGTTACAAACTGCTCAGAAAAAGATCATTAACTATACAGTGCCTGTAGTTTTACCTAAGACTCTAGAAATCCGTTGGTATCTTTTTTTCATGGAGAATATACATCAACATAAGAATTAGGTTACAATGTTTTCCTTGTATTTTACCATCAGGTTAGGGCCTTACTGTCATGGGATTTGTTTATATTGTCAGTGATCTTCCAAGTCATCAGTTAAGTCCCATGAAGCTTACCTGTAAAGAGCAATAGATGCCACTGTCAGGAGAGCGCTGTCTTGCCTTTATCAAGATGGCCCAGGAAAGTAGCAGAGAGATCTTGCATAGCTTCAGACCAGAAGAAAATTTAGTTGTGAAGACATTTTCTTATCTCAGTATGGAATGCCTTGAGCTGATGGTTTTTAGTTGTGCTCAGTGTAGCATGAGGGCAGGTCAGGCAGAACCTTACTGTGTGAGTTATACGTGTGGTGCTCTTTGCTATCTCACCTTTTCAACATCGTGTTAACATTCCTGTTTTCCCGTCTTCCGGTACTTTTCGTGGTATTCTAGCCAAAGGAAAAAAACTCAACCAAATCTTGTAACACCACCAATACAGTCCCTATATTTTGGAAGTATGAACAACATAAATGCATTTGTAACAGTCAATTTGCTAATTAGGATGTTTATACTTGGGACGTGAAAACGTTCTTGTCTGTGTTTGGTAATGTATAGCCTTCAGAAATCAACAGAGTGGTGTCAAAGGTTGATATTTCTCTTCGTTTCAAAGAGTAATTGATACATACGTGTTTGTCATATTAAAGGCCACACGGAAAGACCCAACAAGGAAAGAAAGGAGAACCCCATGTTTTCAAATTACCCTTTTTTCAGTTATTACACCTTTATGTATCAGTATGTGCGTTGGTATAATTATCTGTCTTCTAGTGAAAGAATGCGTACTGATTGCTAACATCAGACTGTCGCTTACAGGAATATTTTTTGAAATATGTTCACAACATGAGCTTTAAAGAAATAATATAATGTTAAATATGCCTTGAACATTACAATGTGTATCTTCGGTTCTAGTGTGCTGAATAATGCTGAATAAATTATATTACTGTGTTGACCGTTTTTTAAAAAAATGAACCACTATCAAGCCTTTTTCCTTACTGATGTTCTGAAAAAAGAAACGTTCAGAAAGATGCAAACCCATGGAAATGTGCTGCAGTGAAAACTTAGTATCGGAAGTTGTAGTTTGTAGGTGGCCTGTACTGAAAACGTAACCTTTGATATGAATTTCATCCTTATTTATTACTATTGATAATAGAATGTATGATAAATTGGACAGTTGGGAATTTTTGGAGATAAAAAGGTACAGGAAATATTAGTAACGATTCTATTTTGGGTGATCCTTGTTGCTCAATAGTTCGTCTGTAAGAGGAGAAGTATTAGGGTGTTCCCAATAGTAGCATTTTAACACCCGTTAGCCGAAAACATCTACAAATTTATTTTCCTTTACTAAAGAGGTCAATAACAAATAAGTAAACGGAATGAAACAGGTATTACACCTCATGGTACAGCAATTTGTGTGGGATAAGATGTTGATCATCATGGAGTATTTTGTTGACAGCTTTACCTGTGAAGAATGTAAATTTTGAAACACGAGGACCGTTCTGGAAGAAATTTGAACCCACCAGTGTCTACGGCAAAACTCCTTGTTGGAACCTGACAAACGAGTACACGTTGAACATGATCACTTACTCACAAGATAAGTGGTCCCATTTATGTCATAAACAAGATAAATATTTGTAATTATTTGGTGGATGAGTTTGATCTTTGACACGCACGCGCTCCAGTTAGTGTCACTTGTACATGTACTTGACTATCTCGTGGAGGAATCCTCCGAAGAACCGCCATATATATGTGTTCTGAATTCATTACAGTAATTATCAATTTACAAGCTGCTATTTGATGGATCTGCCATCTTTGTCATTTTAGTTTCAATTGTCTTGCAAACACAGATTTAGAGAGGCTCGGGCACCTTCCTCTTATTGCCCGAGACTCTAAATCTGTAATGGACTACCAGCAACACTGAGCACAATATTTGAAAACATTTCTAATACCGAGAACTTCCATAATAAGCTGTCGATAAAACCATTGCATCTGTACATGAATGTACATGTAAATTGCGCAAAGATTGTTTGGGATGATATGTAATATATGAGCGTAGTAAGAATGTGTAATATTGACTTTGGTTGTCATCAAAATGTCATCTAAATTTAAACGATTTGCGTAATTTATATAATTTTTAGTACCAATAGTAGTGAGTTTTTGTGAACGTCGATATAGTATTGAGCGTTTGTAATTTACGTTGTACGCTTGAGGGAAAATTGAATTACACATAACCATCGAGGGTTACAGATTTCCAGAATAATAGTAACTATATACGGGGACACAGACCAGACCACCCTCCTTTCAGGACCACAGACCACCTGACCTTCCTCCCTCCCCTCGGCTAGGACTGATCCAGCATAATCAGCAAGTCTGGAATGAACCACCTGACCCGACCCCCTCTCCCACCCGGCTAGGGCTGGTCTAAAATTAAAATCTAGAAAGGGAGGGGGGGTTGGTCAGTATGCCCGTAATATTAATACGAGGTGTTTCTTGTTAGTTGTGGCATTGATGGGGAAGAAGCTTTTTTTGCCTTTTAAGTACATCGATAATATGACATTTGAGGATATATTGTCTGGAAGAAAAGGAGATACAGATCTTGAACTACATTGCAGTTAATTAATTACGGGTAAATCACAGTTTGCAGTTTGTGAATCTTTATATACCCAGTGGACGGAATACGGAACATACATAATACGTAACATTCTTCAGTAAATTGTTCATCACCACAGCGTTAGCACATGTCACCTTTAAAGGGCACGCACGATACGGTATCTAACTCGAACCCATATTCCAAAGGAATTGCTCACTTTGTTGCATTCAGATATACACAATACGAAAGATTTGTTAAATTCAAGGGGGCATCGGTTTGTAACAAAGCATTGCGCTACAAGAATGACGCCGAACACAAGTGCATGTTATTTTCGATAATAGAGGGTGCAATTACTGACTTATGGGGTTATCATATGGTTCATACGGTCATCACCTACACTTTGTGCATTGGCAATACCTGTACAAGTAGAATATTGTGTATATTTCGTGTCTTTGAGGCATGTTGTAAGACCCAAGAGAAGGCAGTGACCTTGGTCCATAACCTCTGACCTTTAGACCCAAGATTGGTGCCCGATGGCTGTGTCTGAAAGAGGACATAAACATGGCAAACGTCTGGCGAAATATGCTGATTTGAATGCATTTGCCATTGAATGCTGGCATGTGCGTTGTGTATGCATGTTCATTCACCAGCCCTGTTCTTGAGAGGACAGCAGTGAATGTGGACGTACTAATGAGGAAATGCAATAAGTGGTTTTATTCCCAGGCTTCGATTATCCATTTGTGATCACCGATCAGTATCAACTCTGGCAGTGCAGCTTGCAAACTGATAATTTTATTTTAAAATAAATTGTTTCCTTTTAAATTTCTATGCATACATGTAGGGGAATGTGAGATTACTCGATGTGTAGCCATTGATAACATTGTACTATCACAACTATGTTCTGCAGTAGCAGCTGTTATTTTTTGTTTGGTAGGAATTGTGTATCCACTGTTAAAAATTGAATACGGCTTTGTAAACTTTATTCAGAACATTTTTATCTGCCGTAAAATATTCACCTTGCAAAGGAAGTCAGGTAGACTGCCAATAAATATTGCATGTTCAACATGAGCATAAAGGCGCCATTCGAAAAGAAGACTTGCTTCGCAATTGTTCCTGAAAAAATCCTATGGAGTCTCGAGAATGTTTTTCCCCTGAATTGAAAACCATGAAAAGCTCGTTGTAACTGAATACATGATACCTTTAAAGTCAATTCAACTGCCAGTCAGATCGATAAAGGAAATAGTTGGAAAAGGATCAGAGATCATAAGTGTGTAAGTGTGCCTAGTGAGAAAACACACAATGTAGCGGAAAAAGAAATCCTTCAAAACCTGAATTGTCAACTCACGGTAACTTGTCTTTGGCACTTTTATCAAATATTTGCCTTCTCAGATTTTACACACGCCTTCTCAGATTTTACACACGAGTAACCCAGTTGTAACCTTCTATTAGAACCGTTAATTGCAAATAAAAGGTTTGGCATGAAATCATACAATACAGTTGTTGATGTAATTGGTAATGGAATGATGACGGAAACAAAAAATATGCATCCTGTTTGAAAATTTTGAATGTCATGAAAGAATCAATAACCGTACCGATACTTGAGTTTAGTTACTGAACAACAGAAATCCAGGCCACTAAAAAAATCATAGTGCAATCAATGATAACACACATAATGAAACAGAAATCCAGGCCACTAAAAAAATCATAGTGCAATCAATGATAACACACATAATGGTGATTGAATCAGATTCAGAAAATATTCTTCTGTCATTATACAGCTTAAAAGCAGCTTCTCATAACTGAAATGTCAATTGCTCGCAAGTGGATAATAGTCAAATCAGAACTTGGAAAAAAAATTCGATGTTGGTACATATTGGAAATATTAAGAAACAATACCATCACTCTGTGTTGGATTATCCACAACCTACACCGATAGGCTTTCGATTACAAGTAAAAATGATACAGAAAGAACAGAACAAAATGTTGGGAATAACAATTTATGACAGGATGACAGCTTTATTTAGAAATATGGGATAATGCCTCAAGATGTAGTCTTTATCAGCTTTTAACTCCATGTTGGGTTTCCATATTTTCAAGCAAAATAGTGTCTTTGGATAATTTAAATAAAAAGAACATAAATTGATGAATATGGTGATCTTCTACAAAGGACCATTATTATTTTCTATTGGTAAGTCTATATTTTGACGTAATGATGAGGAAACATGAGTTAAGTGGAACTAAATAAATTTAATTGCAGTCGATTGTATGTACGAATAATTTCATTAAAATTTTCGCAAGTACGTTTAGATATCAGATAAAGCGTGGCACCAAAGGGCTGAAGACGGCCTCGCAACAGCAAACCAACCCCAAACTGAAGTCAAAGTTGCTCACGAGAAGTTTTCCCAGCTAAATCTATAATCCCCAAGTTGTCTTTGAGAAGTTTTCAATGGCCCGCCATCTTGTTTCAATAGATGTTCGAATCCATAATGAAGACACAGGTGTATTCGATTCGTCATTTAGTACCAAACTATAGTATAGTACTTATCCATGCGCTTTTTAGAAGAAGCGAAAACGTACACATGGAGGGCAACAGTAGCTTTCAATTGTACTTGTTTATGTGGATGGCCTTCTTGAGTTCAGGTGAGAGGTGGTTCTCCAGACAGTTACATGTACCGAGTTCTTCGATCTGTCCAGATGCCCCTTCAAACAGAAAATGAACAATCCGAAAAGAAGCACTTCTGTTTCCTGCTGCTTCGGTTGTGAAACGAACAGAAGCTGCAATTTGTTCTGCGATGAGAGGTAACAGCTATTGCAACTGCGGTGTTTGCACAAGCAAGATTGAATAGGTACCACCGTCATTGAAGGTACTTTACCTTTATAATCATTGATCATATTGCTTGGAGATGGTTTGACAGTAAACGTCTTTTGTACCCAAAGTGTAAAGGGCTCCAGAACGTAAGCGAAACACGAAGTCAAGGATGCCAAGAATTTCGCACCGTTTGTAGTGTTTGTGCCAAGGTTTAAGTAGAATGTAGTTACTTCATATTCTTTGTGTTACATATCATTACCGCCGGAGAATCTTGGTTATGTAGAAATAATTCAAATACGTTTTTATTTGTAACAAAGATGATGTTTTCAAATAAATTGAATAGTAACATTATTGTCCTTGTTCCTAGTTTTTGTCCAGGACACTAGCAAAACTGTAGATGACTTAATAGAAAGAAGAATTATGCATAGTCTCAATAGAAACGTTTCTTATTCGTAATTGGTTCCTGTGGGATTTACATTGAAGAGTTCGAGCATAAAAGAACAGGAAGTCTGAAGCAGATCACATCCCTGTGGGGTGTGCCCCGAGATTTATGAAATCATACCATTGCTTGGTTTATCAGTTTTGCAAACAGTGATGTTTGCAATGAAGCTGTATCCCTCATTCTCAGACAACATAACTGGATGACTTTGAAATCTGTACTTTTAACCCGGATATCTTTCACGGTAGTAGTTGTGGATTTATAATACCAGACCATACAGTACGCATTCCAAGTTCTTTACTGAGGATTAAGGCCAACACATAACTGCAAATTGTTCTACTGTGTCAGACCTAATGATATCTTGTTGGAAAAAACTTGGCTCTCTCAAATAAATATCTGTCAGCATTGTCTCTTCAGGGGCATCGACACCACATTTTCCTTGAGAAAAGTGCAAAAGTTGAATTTGCCAGACCAAATAGTTGAAGCATTAAATCAAAGCCCGAACCTGGGTGGCAAACTAGTGATATTTAACATTGTTTTCGCTGTTTCACTTCGAAGTGTTTGGTGGTGTTTACGAACATTGCTTATTTGTGTACTCGAACTTGGTGGTTTGTTAGCAATCTGTAATTATAATTCCATAAATTGGTGAAACACTTTCGGATTTTTTTCTGTTTTGGATGCAACATGATGTTTTCACGTTCTTGCCTGAAAGTAATGCAACCGAAACATCGCTTTGTCAAAGCCTTTTACAAAAGTTTTAATACCATTTGGCCTGTGATGTTTAATTTGCAGTCGGACTCTGGTAGTTTGCATCCTAAAATTGAGATGTTTACAAAAAGCCCCGAAAAATTGAAACGGCGTATTTACATTTAGTTGGTTGTGCACCGCCGGTGCTGTAGGTACATTGGGAACATATTTTTATTGGTTTACATAATCTAATATAGTATACTAATATGCTCTTTCATATAGTAAAATAATTCATGACTTCAGAAAAGAAACACTTTGCTGTAAAATTTGTTCGGATGTTCACAAGCTACGTTTTGTTTTTATTTCGATTTTTGGTTTGCAGCTGTAGAATAAAGCGTAAAATAGACCCGACACCGGCTTGTGTACGACGTAGATTGTCTCAATCTGATTGCATTGGTTGAAAGATAAAGAAAATAACTTGAATCAGTCATGCTATCAAGAAATTGTGAAAGTGTGACGTAAGATCAGATCAGTTTGTTTAACAGTTGCAGATAACAAAACTTCCATTAAGTGATTGTCAGTGATAACATCATTCACAACAACAGCAACGATCATGATCTTTATTGATGATCAACTTGTATTTACTTTCATCTGTAAATCATAATGTGAAGTAATGGTAACTAAGCTGGACGACGTATTTTCGCTCTATGTACAAGGTCTAGCGGCAATGTGATATTGACAGATCAAATTGTCGATTCAATAAAGTGCCGTACGCCCAAAGTACATAACGTAATATTTACCTGTCAATCCTATGTCACTTGCTCAGTGACAAATCCGTATTAACTTAGCCTTTTGAACTGTGATCGATCACATGGCTTAGAGGTAATTTAGTTGAGGTATTAAATTTACATTCTTGTATTTCTAAAATCATTTTGGGAACATATCAAATGAATATTAAATGTAATCTGGCACTTTTCGGTATCTTTTTGGGTCATTTAAAACGTTAAAATCGGAAAATAGTCTGATGGTCATTATTTCAGAATTGCCCTGAGGTGAATTGGATATTTTAAAATTCATATTTCTTGACTTTCTGAAGGTAAATATCCAATCGCCAGCCACTCAAACATCTAGATCCCATGGAAGACTGATTTTGTTTGAATAACACATACTTTCTGGAGGGAACAAGCCATTTCAAACGATGGTGAAGAATATCATTTGGTCAAATTAGTATCATGGATGTCCTTAAAGGTTCATTCGCTTTCCATAAAATCTCTTTTTTGTGCTATTGTCCAGGTTCTGTATTATGCATTCCTGGTGAGAAATTCAAACCATTCTTCACACATGCACTGTAAATATGAGTGTGTTTCCTTGTTTGCAAATTTGTTAGATTACAGTGATCATTTGTCAAGAATAGATATATTTTGTGCAAACTCTATATCCACCGTACACGCACGGAATGCAGATTAATGCTCTACAAAGTGTTAAGAGATATTGTTGTGAGTAATGTGACAAACATTGGACGCATCAGCGTAACCTGTCCACCCGGCTCACGTACACAATACTGTACTTGGTATGGATTAAAAATGATAAATCTGAAAATTGCATGATGCAGCATAGTAGAGGTGAATTTAATTAATTACTCTATTTCATAT
>JBCAUG010036975.1:0-10033 GCA_038406175.1 Haplosyllis leylae | reverse complement strand
GAACCCCCCCAGGACCAGACCTGAGTACCCCCCTGGGACCAGACCTGAGTACCCCCCCCTGTGGACTGACAAACACGTATGAAACTATTACCTTCCCCATCCTTCGGATGCGGGCGGTAACGAAGCACAAACTTTAATTTTACTTTACATCTTTGATTTTCTGAATTAAATGAAATAGGTGGAAATTTTTTCAAATTAATCTGTTCTCTAAAATTACTTCCAAACAAAAGCTCCAACGCAGCACATCCTTAGTTGTCAATTGCATCGAATCATAATCACCACATCAGTCAACATGTTTCCAATTAGATCTAGATCTGAGGCATATTACGAATACGAACTTGTAGCTTCAGATTAAAAGCCTGAACAGCTTCTGGGACATGTGACAATATTTCATTCATGAAACCATATTTCTTGTGCAACTTTAATGAAATTTACTCAAAGCGAACTGAACACGGCAAACGTTTTAGTGAGATTACTCGCATCAACATCAGTGACAAGTGTCACTGTTCCAGTTTTATACTTTGACGTATTTCTTCAGTTTATCTTCAAGTTAATATCACAGAAATGACAATATAAAAGTTTTCGTTGCAATCTGATTGAAACGTTTCATAAGAACACGCCGGCGAAATTAGATGCCTCAGGCATTTTTCAGTGCGCTAAGGTAGCCGCATTTATGGAATATTCACACTGGACTTTTCTGAACGATTGCAATTGCGATTTATCCATATGTGCTTGTACACAAAATCAGAAAATGGGTACACAACCCTTTCTCGAACCTAATCACAATCGCAAAAATCTGGTATGAATGCATCTATAGGGTACAGTACTACCCAATTTACGCGAATCGTAATCGCAATCACAATCGCAAGAGTTTAGAAAAAAGTTGGTCTGAATGAACCCTTAAGTAAAACATTTACTTTTTTGCCAGGTTAAAGAACTTGCTGCGCAACATAATTTGACCATCAACGGCATGTTTAACTTCGATGAGCCCTATGTTCCCGGGGCCCATGGAAATCCCTTTCCTGCCATCATTAGTAAGAGCTATGTGGACACAAGAAGTAAGTCTAATAGGTCTAATAGAGGTCTTTTCAGCATTGACGAGACGCAATCAAACTAATTTCCAGACTACTCGGACGCAATAATAAGCCGAGGCAAAAAGCTTGCACATCTTCACAAACTTCAGTCCAATTTGTGTGGATTTAGGCTAAAAGAGTTTCGTAGATCTAACTTTAAACCTGTTCGCACGAACGCTTAATTTGTCTGATCCACAATACACATCTGGCAACACACCAGCTATTTGAACATCAAATCGACCCTGTCCTCTTCATTTAGGCGGAATTGATTTTGTTATTAAAATAACTTTTCGCTTGAAATTTTGTATGAGCATTTTAAAGATACAAACCATTTCGGTAAAAGTGACCAGGTTAATAGCCTACAATAGATCACTTTGTCAATTTTGAATAAATTTACATGTGAAAAAATATTGACGTGAAAAGGATATTCAGCGTACACAACATAGCTATTTTCTACCTGGTCTTTCATATTTATTGTGAAAGGATCCACAGACAGTTGCCATCTGTACATACAAACTTTTCTTCTTTTAAGTGCTGGATTTGCTTTGGTTCTCGGTCCTCGCATACACTCTAAGCTGCCTTAACTTGTTTGATGACACTCTGCTAAGAAATGTATTATTCGGGTTTCTTATTTGATAGCGAGAGCCACAATTGCCTGAATCAATCAGGTCATGGTAAACTTTGTTTAGACCAGGATAAGGCTTACAGAACGCCTGAGGCAGCCTCTCTATCTGTCGTTTGTACCGCATCTCACCTGGAGCTGTTAAACCTCCGCCACTTGTCACAGTGAAGCAGACTGCTCTGAAAGCCCTGTCCTTTCTTGTTATCTCCCCCGCACTTTGTCACTCAATTTTGATATCAAGAAATCTCCCTAAATCTTATTATTATCATATCAATAACAGAGAGGGCCTGATGAGGTCAAGTTCTCAAAGAAAACAAGGATGAATTGCTTTTGAATATGGGCTTGCCTTTTCATAGCATTATTTTCTAAGATCATTTATTGTTCTGTAGGTGCCTGTTGTTTTATTCATGTAGCACGTCCAGAAGAGAAATGTAATTTCTATGTATATATATAAGTTCTTGTTTCAGTCTACATATTTCTTGGAGAACATAATGGGATGATAGACATGGTGTCCAACATTGAAGAACGAGGGATATTTGACACAGGAGAATACATGGTCATCCACATCGACTTGGAAGCGTTTCACGAAAATAAGCCAGCAAGATACTTCCAAAGTAAGCTTTCTTAGTCATGCATTATTTGACCCAAACAAACAACTGCTGTCTAAGTGTAAAATTCACTGGTTTGGACATGAAATGTTGATGATTCTCTTGATTCATGTCTGTCTTTTCAGACTAGGTCTGACTGTGCATGCAAAGTAGATAGTTGTGCCAAAGAAATGATCTATCATAAACTCTGAAAAGGTTTCCCTTGTTTGCTTATTATGTTTGCGCACTACACATGAATCACCCCGACATTGTAGACATTCTAAGAACAGTATTAAAGAAGTACTCTTGTCTTAACCCCAAGAATCTAACAACAGAAACATAAAAAAGTGATATTCGTAGTTCATAGTACACTATTTAAATACGAAACATTTATTGAATATGTCCTTTCAAGTTGTTTCAATCAATGAGAGATTTATAGGGTTTTCACACAGCACACAAAAAAACTGTGTCTAATTATTTATCCCATGGGAAATTAACGGAAGATTTTCAAACAGCTTTATCAGGATTTGTTGTGCTTGTAGGTGTTGGTCACCTGATTGCCTGCAATCTCCCGTGTCTGTTTCAAAAGACTTATTGCCATTTACTCTTTAGGAACCGTAGAAACTAAATCGGAACCGTAGAAACTAAATCAGAACCGACTTTATGAATGAAAAAAGAACCCATCGGCAACAATTAATTTTTACCAAGGCAACAGGCTGCACCGGCGGCATGAATTTTGTAAAGCAGTTTATGTTGCATCTGTCACGAGTTTTTTTCAACTCCTCCCGAGAGACAAAGACTTTGAAAGCAATTTGGAGACAAATCCGCCACAAAGTAGTTGGATACCTGCGCCTATTTATAGTTTGATACAAGCTCCTTACTTGTAACTTATGGAGATTCTTGGTATGATTGTTTTATCAGCAATATGGAGGTTTGCAACATTGTTTCACCTCAGCAGAACATCCGTCACATTGATCAGTATCCTCTTCCGGTCAAACATTGGTTGAAGTTCAGTTGAGTATTGATGTCTACCGGAAGTACTGCAGAAAGAAGCACATTCGTTCCGTGGTCCAGTAACTGTGATTTATCAGTAGTTTGGACAGTGCGTGTTTTTTCCCTTCAGAGATTCATTAACAATTTGAATTCATTTCTGTTTGACTAAAAATACACATACATCCACATGTCATCACCATTATTACCCTGCAATGGTATCTCCACAAATACATGCAGGTCTTAATCATCTTGTATAAAAATATGAATTTGTCTGAAACAAACATTTTGGAAATTTCCAAAGCCATCTAAATGTTACAGGAGAATTTGATCAACTATCCACATTTGGTTAGTTATGAAATATTCCAGTGTTGGCAATTCCCACATGAGGGGTACATGTCTTTAACACCTCAATTTCCATGGACCCCTGTTCAATCTGCTTACTGACAATGCACACAGAGATTGATCAGGAGACCGTGGAAATTGGGGTCTCACACTAATGTTACAGGACAACATAAGCTTGAAGTTATTACACGTAAAATATCAGCAATTAAGTAACTTTTTATATCATTTGACGGGAAACGTAAGACATTTAGATGACAATCACTGTCAAGTTTTATTCAAGATTTAAGTATTGAAAAGTGAAATTGTTATTTTGGGCCAATTCATCGTTGTAGTAAGAACTACTCTCAGTAAAAATATATTTCTTCACAATAAAGTATAACGAAGGTTGATTATAGGTCAAGTGATGTTACTCTAGACTAATTATTTAATGTTGTGCAATTCACAAGGATAAGTGTTAGTTGGTTATTTATTTCGTCAATATATATGGCCAAGTAAGCTCTGTTTTATGTGACTTGCTGCGTTAGATCAAAGTGCAGGAGATGTGGTAGATTAGAAAACTGACATGAAGACAAGATCATCGTTATCAAGTCGTTTGCAATTTAAGAATAGATGTTCTGTCGGAAGGAAGCCAGGCCGTTTCTTGACCCGATTAACATCAGTAGAAGTGCAATTGCCCTAAATGTGTTTTGCTTGCGGAAAAAAAACTGTTGCGTCACAGATTTTGTCGGTCATTGGCTTCGTAGTACTCACTTCACCGGGACTGTATGGTTCTTCTCCTTAACCCAAAGTACGATCATGAAATTCGGCTACCTTAATTACAGACTTTTGGACATGACTTTTTATCTCGTCTCACGTTATATTAGATGAACTTGTTCCCGAAATATATTGCAGAGCAAATTACAAGCTTACAGTGCTGATTTATGTCAGTGGAGAAGTAACGAAACCGACACAAGGACATAATGGTGGAGGTAGCCAGATTCCTGACATGTATTTTCAATGGAGAATTAGCCGTTAATTGTCAACTATGGTTAAGGCTGAAGAATAAAGGAACGGCTAAACGATAGTGAAAAAGCAACGATCTGTACGTTCTCCTTCCGCCGTTTTGGACAGACCTCAAATGTAAAATGATATGAATCCTTATGAGGGGCTGGTAACCCCATCTAAAGATCAATGGGGTCTAGCTTGAAAGGATCTTTCGCATCTGTAAATCCCAAGAATAGTTTCCATTCTGCGATCTTACATTTTTATTTCTGGGAAACTTCCCCTAGTAGGTCGAGGTAAAACAGATCTTCATCTGTACTATGTAAGAACTATTATTGTTTCAAGTAAATCTGTATTGAGGACTGTTTTGTATTCGGCTCGGATTATATTCTACCAACTGCTCTGGTTCCACAACATAGTAACCACAGGCACACTATATCAGTGTAATCTCAAAGTCAATTACGGCAAAGGGTGTAGAAGTGTGACGAATTGCCAAGTGCAAAGTCAATAAAACACTGGCATCTGAGACGGAATGTGTGTGTGTATTACATGCCTAATGGTGTAATGTATTTCCACCTGCAATAATCCAAAGCAACTTGACATCTCCAGTAAAACTGGTAAAATAATGGTGGAGTCGACAATGAGGCACTAAGGTACAAAAAATAAAGAACAAAAATAACACTTGGAAATTTATGATGTCGTTGTTATAGATAAGATTAACAAAGGAATTGCTAGCGCCATTCGAGTTTTTTCTGTAATTGGCTTTAAATTCTATGAATTCTGTAGATTCTACAGAATCACGAGAGAACCAAAAAATCCAGCAGAAAAATGTTACCTGCACTGGGAAGTGAACTCAGGCACTGACTTTGCTCTGACTTTCATGTCCTGCATGCTACCATCTGATCTAATTCCCCTATTTGCTGGAAGTCTCGGCCCTTTAGATCCTTATGTAGTCATACTCTATTGATTCCAAAAAAATTCTACGTGCAAGAATCAAAAGATGGGGGTAACATTTTGCTACTGGATTTTTTAGTGCTCTCGTGATTCTGTAGAATCTACGGCATCTATAGAGTTTAACTCAAGCATCAAATGTTTGGTCCACAAAAGTATCACAAGAACATGAATAGGACCCTTCTTGGAGACATTGGCCCTCTGTGACCCCCCCCCCCCCCATCCTCTACTTTGCCACAAGAATCGAACTATTTTCAAAAAGAACCACAATCATTTTGTGGGATGGAAAGGATATTGTAGCACATAATTTTTAAAAATGCATTGAAGTTTACCACCAACATTGGAAATAAAATAAGAAATCGATCACCGCATAACATTTCAAAATTCATTATTGTTCTTTTGAATTTATTGTCGTCTGGAGAATCCTTAAATAAAAACAGATTCTCAGGCGGTAAAACTGCAGTCATAATTTTCATGTGCAGAATCATGGACAGGATACCTTGTTTTGAGAACGTATACTGTAAAAAGAAGCTAACTTTTACTTTAAATTTTGTTCAAAGTTGAACCACCCCATCTGGCAAAATTATCGTCAATGATGTAATGTGTTGCATTGTTTATTACTTTGAAACACATATCAGTCATAAATCTTGTTGGTTATCCATAGATTAACATGAAAGCAATTTTAGTTCTAAAATTACTTTCAAGAATTCCGCACAAAAATGACTGTTAAATAAAACTGGTATTTTGACCGTTACACGTACCAAATATTTAAGTGACTGTCATAAAATATGCATGTATCAACCCACCAAAAATTACTTCAAGTGAAAACTTCATATCAATTGTATTTACACTTAGTAAAACTATGACTCTCAGCTTGGCAAGAAAATAGATCTACACTCACACTGGTAGCGCACCAGTTAATTAAAGTAAAAAGTACGGATCTCTGAGGAAACTCTGTTGAGGAGAGCAAAAGAAGCAAGGAATATTTAGGAAAATCCCGATTCCAATAAATGAGGTGACTTGCACCGACTCGCCAACAATGGTTAAATGCCTTGACGAGTAAACAGATATTTATCGTATTTATTACCGCCCGCATCCGAAGGTGTTTGTCAGTCCACGGGCGGGGGGGGGGTACTCAGGTCCCAGCTGGGGGGGGGGTACTCAGGTCCCAGCCAGGGGGTACTCAGTCCCGGGGGTACTCAGCCTGGGGGGGTACTCAGTCTGGGGGGACTCAGTCCCAGGGGGGAGGGTACTCAGTCCCAGGGGGGTACTCAGTCCTGGGGGTACTCAGTCTGGGGGGACTCAGTCCCAGGGGGGAGGGTACTCAGTCTGGGCGGGGGGGTACTCAGTCCTGGGGGGTACTCAGGCTGATTTCTGTTATTTAAAAAAAATTTTTTTTTTCTTTGAAAATTTTTTTGGGGGGGGGGGACATAATTCCCCGGGGATAGGTCAGCTACGCAGCGGGCGGTATGCCTCTTGCGTTCACGCAGGAGGACTTTCTTGTAAGTTATATAAGTTTAATTTTATGAAAGCCATTGAAGAAAGGCCAATGTCATTTGTAGGTCTTTTTGATTTACTGGTTAGAATTGTTCCCAAATGCTGTGCAGAATTGATGGTCTTCTGTGAAACTTCTGGGAGGCTTATTTATCCGCGGAAGGCAATATAACAACGGTCTTCTCTTTGCCTTCATCAAAATTTAATTGCAGAGAAAGGTTTTCGTGATAGCACGATCATGCTCAGGAAAAATTAGGCTCATGTAAGTGATTGACCCTTCGAGTTCATGATTGTTTATCATGGATGAAAAATATTGTTCTAATCGCCCTCCTTAAATTACCTTCTTGGTTGGTTTCAGCCTCAGATCTTTGATTAATAGAAATTCTTGAATAGAATTTCTTCAAAAGTGCAGAAAGTCGCGACATTCTAAAACGAAATCTTCACCTTACAAACTTCTACACAACTATTCCAGTCAATAAATAGGTCAGAATAAAATTATAGTGGTAACGGAGGCTATAAATAATTCTTGTTCATGCGGACGCATTTCTAAATACAAAACTGTATTTAAAAAAAAACCTATTGATCCTTTCATTAAGGTGAGATTGAACCAGGATATATATTTCTGAACCATATTATTCAGGTTACCCTCAATCTGGGACACAGTGTTTTCAAATTGTTTGAAACTGAATTTATGATCCTTCAAATTGTTCACGACGGAAGTATTTCGATGATATTGTGAAAACTGTTTTTTTTTTCATAAACATTTTTCTGACATATATCTATTTCAGGAACATACGACGCACCAAATACGAACAGAAACAGCAGAGCGTCACAGTCGTTGATTGTAATTGTCGCTAGTCCTCCGAGCAACCCGAAATACACTGATTTCCACAAAGCGGTGAATTATTACAACGAAATCTCACCGTTCAACTTTCCCAATCCGCTACCATGGCCAAAATCTGTAAGTCAAGAAGTCTTGGTATCAAAATATACAAAGCATAACAACTGTACTGTGATATGTAAGGGCTCGTTTACACCAAGCGTCAGCGTCAACGCAGTGTCAACACTGCGATGATGCTTGTGACATAGCTGTCATTGAAATCAATGGAGTTGCTCCAAAATGGGTTGCAACCCCATTCTTGAGTGACTCCAGTTGTTTCCATTGATTTCAATGACAGCTATGTCTCAAGTGTCATCGCAGCATTGACTTTCGTTGACGCTGACACTTGGTGTAAACGGGCCCTAAGTCGGCTAAATGTTATATTCTTTCCTTTCACGTTTCGATGTTTACAGATAACGGTGTACGCAGCTTATTTGTATGACGCTGTGATGTTGTACGCAAAAGCGTTGGACGCCACGCTAAAGGAAAACGGATCCGCAACGGACGGAATCGCTATTTTCAACAAATTCAACGGAACATTTTACAGAAGTAAATTAAAACCTAGTTTTTACTTTTGAAATATCTACCAACAATTGGCAACTTTCTTTGATGAGAATCCTCGAAGTTTATTAAATTGAGAGATGACTCTACTATACTGTTTCAATTGCCATCCTTCTGAAGTGATGGTTTCAGAAATAGCATTTTTCTATGTTAGAAAATAAATTGTAACATTTCTGATTTTTCTTCCTAAGTATTCTCAGAATTTCTTTGATGGTGACAAAGTAGTGCGTAATCATCTTGACGTAAACTTCAATGATTCCCTCAGAAATCTGCCACAGCACACTTTGAATGTTGAGAAAGAAATTTCTTTGTAGTGTGGAAATAAAGTGAAAGTTCCAGAAAAATCATTTTGAAAAATTTAAATTCATCCGGAATGACTTTGTGTCAATGCAGACTCTCTTGTGTTTTGTATTGACAGGTATCCAAGGATTCCAGTCGCGTCTGGACAAGAATGGGGACGCCGAGGGGAACTACACCGTTCTGTCTCGCGTCCCTTATCCATCTGACTACACAAATTACTCCATGAGGCCGGTCGGACATTTTGAAGTCAGCCCTCAGGACCACACTCTGGTGAGTACAATCTGGGTCCATTTCCAACATACACCCACCATTACGATATACTGTGTCAGAGCTGTTTCCAATAGACTGTCAGGCAACGAGATATCTTATTTGTGCAAATGTCTTGCACTCATAGAGAAGATTGACCTTGTAATGGAGAGAGCTGTAGTTTGTCAATAGGTGGGTACTTTGCTACTCTAATCTAATAAGACGAGCTTTCATGGGACAGATTAGCGCTTCGTATGACAGTTTTAAGGTTATGAATGAAGACAGAACAATGTATTATTTCTTATGCGCGTGGAATCCAATTACCAACTTATCATTCATCCTGTCCGTGAATATCCAAATACCCTTATTGTTTCTTGTTCTGTGCAGAGGACGTGTACTGCATTAATTAAACATTACATAATTAAACTATCATCCTCTGAGCAGGGATTCCAGAAAATGAGGTCGATTAATCGAAACCAACGTATTAACCAGAAGCCCCAAGGCCCCATTTTGTGAATCTGCTGACAGACGAATACAAATTAAGGATGCCACTTATGGTCATATTTAAATTATGAATTAGCCATTTGGGTCATTCCGAACAACTTTCGTTTTGCCTGATGCCCAGAACATCACTCCAGTGGCATCCCTACATCAGGAACATCTGCATTTTGCATGATTTATGTATGCAACCTATTTTGAACAAGTGTATTCTGTATGAAATGCCCCGAGTTGGGCTCCTGTAAAGTTTATGAGGGGCACTAAGAAACATTTGAAAATATCATCAGCAATCAGTGAAAATACTGAGCGCAGATGTGATTCTGAGGAACCTCACAGAAAGAACTGGTTAAACTGGGCAAAATCCTGATTTGAACCAACAGGTGCGAAAATAAACCGAACAAGAAAGTCCTCCTGCGTGAACGCAAGAGGCATACCGCCCACTGCGTAGCCGACCTATCCCTGGGGATTAATGTCCCCAAAAAAAAATTTCAAAAAAAAAAAATTT
>JBCAUG010036964.1:0-10033 GCA_038406175.1 Haplosyllis leylae | reverse complement strand
AATTGGAGGGTACCCGAACCAGGTCCAGGGGGGGGTACCCAAACTAGGTCCAACCAGGTACCCCCCCCCCCCAGAAATTGTTTTTTATTTGAATTTTTTTTTTGGAAATTATTTTTTTAGGAATCATAAGTCCCCGGGGATAGATTTGCTACGTAGCGGGCGGTATGCCTCTTGCGTTCACGCAGGAGGACTTTCTTGATGTTAAGAAGAGATTTGATACAACGCATTCCATCTTAAATCTAATTTTTTTTCACAATAAGCAAATCTGATTGAAATAAATTTCATATTTTTAGAAATATCATAATTAAAAATGTTTCATACAAAGGCGGAGTGTGAAAATTCATTTCCAGATCTTCAGCTGTATTCTACCCTATTTAGCAATTGAACTGTGGTCAATGTAATGCAGTCTTGTGTTCAACCTACCAATAGCATTGCATGTTGAATGTCAGTAGTTCATAGAAATTTCTAGGGGGAATCAGTACCTTTGAATGGGATTATGCAAATTACAATTGGAAAGAAGTCACTTTCATTTTACATTTTTATCTGAAGTATTTTCATTTTAAAAATTGAGCACGAAAGTCTTCCTGCGTGACCGCAAGAGGCGTACCGAACACTGCGTAGGAAGTACTCACTCTTCTGTACTGTCTCCGCCAGGGGGTACCCCAGTGCCAGTCAGGGAGGCACCCAAGTACCAGCTGGGAGGGTAGCCCTAGTCCCAGCCAGGGGGTACCCCAGTCCCAGGCAGGGTACCCCCCTGAATGTGACTGGGGCATGTCTCCTGGAAAAGACCTGGGACCAGGGAGAGAATTTCGGACTGGGGTACCCCCTGTGGACAGACAGACACCTGTGAAAACAGTACCTTCTTGTATCCCTTCGGAATACGGACGGTAATCATGTGCCCTTAAGGAGTTTAAGGTTCCTTATACATCACCTCTGAGAGAGCGCTTTGTAATAGCGGACGGGAAACTCATTGAAGCGTGGCAGCTTTAAGCTGAATACACACGGTACCGGTACGGAATTGGGTCGCAAACATGTGAATGCAAAACCTTAAATAGTATAAGGTTCATTTAGAAACATAAAAACGGACCGACGGGTCCACTTTCTGCAGTGTATAAGGAAACACTTTTCCACTTTGGGGGATTTAGAATATTTCTTTAGTCAAGTTTCATCTCAAGGCAAGGTGAGTGTCGATTTCTTTAACATGTTTAAGCAATACTTTGTATTTATTCACTGGGAAAACTGGCTTTGATTTTCAATTACAAACGGTAAAAAAGGAAAGGAAAAAAAACACTTTTATAAACTGGTACAACGAAAAACAATCTGCAGCTCTGCGAATTCAGTCGAATCGTAAACATCTTTCACTGAGTCGAACCTCAACGCAGCATGTTGCTACGAAAATATTGTGGGAGCTCTGTAGTGAAAACGATAGAAAGAACAGTAAAAGACAGTTTATCCATAAATCATTGTCGAGGGTGAGGGGAAGATGCACTGGGAAGTACTTTCGTGTCCATCTCAGAGGTTAAATTTTCATGAACACAAATTGCCAATAGCGGATCCAGGTGGGGCGGGAGGGGTAACGAATATGAAACCGTAAATTAAAGACCCAGGACCAGTTCTTTCAGTAAAAATAATTTGGACGAGAACATATATATATTTTTTGTAATAGTTTATAACCTAGGCCTTGTTGATTCACAGAATTAATGTTGTTCGAGACCGGACATGTTACGGTATTCAGATGCCACGTTAGAAAGAACAATGCACAAAACATGGCCGCTATCAGGATCTTTTTCAGGAACTTGCTCGGGAGAATATTTGCTCAATATTTGCTCTTTCGGCTCATGCTTTGTTGCACTGAAGTAGCTTTTACTGCGGGCAAGAAATCTTTTCCGTACTGTAAACAAGTTGCACATCCAGAAAATGGTGATCTATTAACTGCAGGAACAGGTGGGAGGTGGCCCCATTTGCTTCTCCCACCTCTTCAAATGCACGTAGAACACGAACTTTACGATTCAAGATATTCATATAATTTTCTCGTTAAACTTTAATTGTGTTAATTTTCAATTTCTAGACAAGTATCTTTGCTTCAAATACAAATAAAAATATCTAAAATTAAAGTATTTTAAAGTATGTATCTCTAAAGTGTTCTGTGTTGCTCTCTTGATTTTATCTAGTCCAAAAAGCAATACACATTTGACACCCCCTGAATTTTAACATTTCATTTTTAGACAATATAAGATTCAGCACTGAAACACTGAACATTTGCAAAGAAAACTTGAAATGCAGTGCAAATTTTACATAATTTAATCTTTATTTCATGTAAAAATATGTTTGAATAAAGAAGATATAACAGAATTTTGAAATTGATATGAATATTTTCCTTCGTTCGTTTCGTGTTCGATCGAACTTTGTTGATAAATATTCTCTCATGAGCGTTTCCAGAGATTTTGCTTTTGAGACATAAAACGCAAATAGTGAAGTAAAATCAATATTTCTATTTTACAGATGGATAATGAAAACGACTGGATGCAATTGGCCTTGATTGTTTCCCTCTTCACTTCCATGGTTATGGCTCAGCCCCGCCTCCACATTGAAGGCATGGAAAAACCTGGAGACCTTCTGGAACCACTGTGTGAACCAGATGCTGAGATTCCAGACGATCTGATCCAGTGTGGATCTTGTGAAAGAAGATGTGGAACCAAAACAAATCCTAAGGATCTGGTATATGTCGGACCCAGCAGGACCTGTTCATGTGATCAGTTCTGTGCTTACCATGGAGATTGTTGTCAGGATTTTCAGGATTTTTGTCCCCAAGAATATGATCTGTTCCAGGAACAATCTCGTTTGTATCCGCCTCATCACAACCGAAGTGACCTCAAGTGCGTGTCCCTGAAATATGACCGCTTTTATTCGACAAACAATCTCATGATTCACACCTGTCCAGATGGCTCTGAGTGTGAATTCACATCAGAATTGAATGAAGATGTGAACACATTTGTCCCAATGTATGATGTTCATAGAGGAGTTCACTACATCAGTGGACAGTGCGCCGTTTGTAATGGAGTCACCAGTGTTGAACCATGGGGGGTCAAACTGGAATGTAAACCCCTTCAGGACCCAAAGGAATACATCAGTACCGGACTAGTAAACTCAACTGAGTCTCTGACTAACATCAAAGATGTTGGTGATTGTAGGATGCTGTATTCAGTAGCTGGAGAATTCAGACCTTGTGCCATGGATGTCATCTCAACTTGTAAAGATTCCTGTCTGAATGAGGAGTTAGTGTCACTGTGCGAGTCTGCAGCACAGGATTTGCTGTTGTACAAAAAGGGAGAATTCACTTGGTCACCTATGGATGGCGTCTACAGGAACCCATATTGCGCCCTGTGCAATGCAATGGCCGACTCCACCACTTCCGGTTTGACGTGTAGTGAAAATGATCACATTAATCGAGGTATGGGCCTAAGACCTAATATGGGAGATCATTTTTCCCTGACTCTGGTATTTGATTTTGACCCAAGAAAAGGTTTAACCGTTGGGGAACATTCACTACCAGAGTGCGCTGCTGGAGAAATCTATGTCCCAGAAGAAGATGCGTGCAGACCAATCAAATGTATCTCTGGATTTATTCTTGATGTATCAGAATGTATTCCGGAATCTTCAAACATTACAGCAATTGTTGCAGGAACATTTAGTTCCAGGCCAACTCTCCAGATGGTAGAAACATTGTTTCAGAGTAAAGATGACTTGCAAAAGCCCATCGAAAAGGCTCTGGGGAAAACTCTGGAATCTTTTGGTATTAATCACAAGGGATTTGTGGTTGATACTGAAATAAGGTATGAGAACAATGAATTCAAGGTATTAAATAAAGTGACATGTAACTGTGACTACTCAGCACTGTTTACCATTGATGAGAACAACAGCACCGATAAAATAGATGAATTTGAAGAGGCTGTTGCTAACAAGGCCAGAAAGAAGGCCATAAAGTATCTGCTGCTAAGAAATCTTCATCTTGAAACTGTAAAAGCTTTTGTCAAATCAGAACTGCGGAATTCGTCAACCCTTGAAACACAACATGAAGATTGCACATGGCTGGTGTACCAACCGAACGAAATTCGGATCGAAAACGGAACCGAAACCATTACAGTGCTGCTATCTGGAAAGACATACCCATCTGGAATGTTCCAGATTCTGGAGGAAGTAGTCATAGTTTGTGAGACAGAACTGGATAGTCCTACCAAGGAAACAGAGACTGTGGATTTCGTTCTTAGTACTTTAACTGTCGTGTGCATCGGAATTTCCATTCCGTGCCTATTAGCAAGAATCTTTTTACAACATTTCATCGCAAGCTTCAAGAAAAGACCTGGCAGAATTCAGTTACATCTGACCATAGCTCTGCTGTTTGCATTTGTAACGATGGTACTTGGTCCTTTCCTATCTGAAATACCAGAGGCCTGTATCACAGCAGCAATCCTTCTTGCCTATGGATTCCTGGCTGCTTTCAGCTGGATGAATGTCATTGCTGTGGACACATGGTTGGTCTTCAGACCATCTGCTGCATTTTCACGAGCAGATGATGAGGAAAAATCACTTCTGGTGCACATACTTTGTGGATGGGGAATACCACTCTTACTAGTTGCTGTGTCTATTGGGATGAATTACTCAGATGTGGATGAAAGGTTTATGCCAGAATTCGGAGGATCCAGATGTTGGTACACACAGAGATATGCCATGTTGCTGTATTTTGGGGTTCCAATTGCATTGTCAATTTTACTCAACATATTTCTCTACATCTCTACATCTTATAATTTAAACAAGGCCTTTCACAATTCTCTGGTGGCAAGCAAAATGGAGGGTTACCACTTTGGAGTCTATGTCAGACTTTTCATCTTGATGGGAATAACTTGGATTTTTGGATTTATTTCCGCTTTTACAGATGAAGTAGTTATCGACTTTATCTTTGTGATTCTAACTTCACTTCAAGGACTTTTTCTCTTTATTTCGTTTGTTTTTAACAGACGCGTTTTATCAGAGATCAAGAAAACATTTAAAAGTGAAACTTCTTTGACTCTGTCGGACGGAAAAACGAAGAGTACTACACTACCGAGTTATGATTCCAATAGCAAGAACGAAAGTGTGCTATGAGAGCAGTTCAAAATTTTACGGGTCTATCTACATTCAGTTCTTCAAAAAGTGTTGGAGGATACAAGCCTGTTTTTATTAAGACACTGATACACTTGCTGTGGACTTGTTGTGGTGTGGTTAAGAATCACTTGCACAAGACGGATTACTCAGATTCATAACCTGTCACCTATTAGGCGGACAGCATTGCAGCTAAACCCTCTTACCACTTACTTTTCAACGTGCTATAGCCGCCAAAATTACTTACTTGCGCCAAACTCCATACAAACTTGAATTGAACAATTTCAGTCTTCCAGCCTGCGAACAGCCACTTTCTGAACTGGAGGATAAAATTTTGCGATTAGTCCAAGAAAGGACATTTCAACGTTTGCTTCATGGATACATAATTACCATATTGCTGTGTACACTGTGAGCAAATAAGAATCAGAAATGCGGTTTACTATGACAGTTGCCATGTCAATTAGGCCACTTACCCAATTACTCTTCCTATATTGCTAATAGTCGTAATGTTAATAACGCCAAACAGGTCGGTCACAGTGAACGTGCATCGACTTTCATTCGCACATTATCACTTGTTGTAAATGGAACCCAGAGTAAATTACAGATTATAGTGGCGGATCCAGATTTTCTTCCTGGGAAGAGCGCCATTGTATCAGAAGGGATCAACTATCGATCAAGTGATCCGGTTTATTGTTATATTGAACCCATAGGGAAAAGGATGAACGACGCGTCGGAAATCTGCCTTTAGCGATAGCGTCCTGTCCATTCTTAGGGATATCCGCTTGGCAGTTTTTGCATCGCTATCACTGAGGCTATCGCTGAGAACCCAAGAACCTGAGAATCTAAGAGATTAGCTTAAGGGATCAGCTAGAGAGAATGCGGGAGAGAAATTTTTCTTTTGATCTTTGTCGCCACTCGTTACGAACAGCAAATTGCATTTCCTGAGAACCGATCTGGAGGCAGCGTTGCTTTCGCGTTCGTTTTTCATCAGATCAGTGTAAACGTACCTTAAGGTCTCTTTTACATTGTACGAAATCGATTGCAAAACATACAAGTTCGTTTTGAAATCTAAACGCACATTTCACACTAACTGACGACAAACATTGCAGTAACTTCACACGTTCGCTTTCGAGTCGCTCAGTCTAAACAGACCCTAGGCAAAAACGCCAAGACGGAACGCCGCTGTGCTTTTATTTTTAGCTTGTTTTTTTTTGATAAAATTATTTTTATTTGTAGTTTTTATAGTTTTACCGAATTTCGGGATTGCATATTTTAACACTCAATGAATCGCAAAAAAATAGTTCGTAAATCTACCATCCGTTTTGTTTAATGTGATTTGTATTTGCTGAACAGAAACAATATTTTTTCATTTACTTGTATTTTACAATGCTACTATTTTTATTAAATAAATCATTGTGAAGCACGAATGTGTTACCATCACGAACACGTGTGACTGAAGTCCTGATTTTTCAAAAAAAAAAAAAACACAACCACCAAATAAGATAAACATAGAAGCGGAGTTTTTTAGATGAGGGTAACAGTTTCAGTTTGTTTGCCAGTTCACAGGGTGGGGGGTACCCCGCAGCCAGGGATGGGTACCCCCTGGCCAGGGATGGGGTACCCCCCCCCCGGGATAGGACAGCAGAGCGCGCACTTGCTACGCGGCGGGCGGTATGCCTTTTGCATTCACGCAGGAGGACTTTCTTGCTTTAAGAACTGTATCCGGTGATATTGTAACAAGATAATAAAATCACAGAATGATGCGAGGTTTTTGCACAAGTAACACAACTGGCTAAACATTAGGCCTTTAAACCACTTATGGTCAGTGTTCAATTCCCACTGGAGGCAATTTTAAGTTTGGTTGAAACTTTTTGAAACCCCTTGATATCAGTATCGTATCCAAATGTCAGAAATGTCAGGTCTGTGTTATTTGCAGTGGTGGATCTAAGGGGGCGCCAGGGCCACGCCCCCCCTGGGTCCAAATTCTTTCATTTTCATGCAGTTTTCAGGGAAAATTTGGCCAAATAATAGGTTAGCGCGCCACCTTGGAGGTTGGCACCCCCGTCTGAGAAATCCTGGATCCGCCACTGCTTTGGGAAAACCTTGATGGACTGTTGTCGAGAATTGATACTAAGAAATGATTTGATACAAATGGAACGAAAATGTGCATATGTGCACGCAAATTTAAGTGAAGTAGTCCAACGTAGTGACAAGTACGTTCAGGATATTTTATGCCAAGTTTCAATCGAAATCCCATGGAATTGAAATGACTTTGGTCGACTTTTGGGTGTCCGGAGTCTGTCCCAATGAACCCGACAGTCAATCCCACCAAAAAGGTAGTATCAATGATGCACTTGCAGTAACTTACCAAGCATAGTCACAGCAATGGCATGTTTCGCGGAGGTGCATGACTTTTGAACTTTTTGCACTCTGCTAGGAAATGGGGGAGGGGGGAGGGGGTATTTTACGACCAGTTTTTTGTCAATGTACATCTGCATTTTAAAATTTTATTCTTACCAAAAATAATGTGTCCGTCGACCAAACTACGAGATTTAGGCAAGAAAGTTTAACATCGGACTTCATCCGTGGCATCACAGGCTCTTTGCGGACACTAGAACAGACAATTTGTTTTTGCTTTATGCATTTAGCACTCTGTATGAATCCAATACAAACTTTCTCAATGTATCGAGCTCTCAAGATAAAGCACCAGGGTGATTTTTCAGATAACTGAGTTTTTCTTATTTGGATATTTTTACTGAATTCTACAAAGCTAAAACAGTATAAGTATAAAACATAGCTAGTTCTTCCATTGACAAATTACAAAGAACTATCTGCTTTGGAAGAAAAAAATTGAAGTCTTTTGTAAAACTATGAGGATTTTTCTTTTAGCTGAATTCAGTGAATACACTGAAAAATCCAAATAGCCAAAACTCGATTATCACCAGGGATATTTTCTATTTATCACGTTGATAATTGTTCCTTTTGAAGTACTGCTGATTACCGAGTGTTAGACAACTGTCATGTATTTACGTTTTACCGACAACGGTGTGTGGGCATGGTTCCAATAAAGGCGACACTTATTTTGACCTGCCACAGTTGGCTGATCATCTCGAGCCATGTCCACCTATATTTTCAGACTTTCGGGTTTTTCCGTAATGACGCAAAGTTGGCGATGTCTGTATAGGTTAATCAATGGTTACCTGTGCATTCGTGTAACATAATCCACGACGAGTGGTAGCGAGGAGTGGATTAGACATGAATGCACAAAGAACCATTGTTTAACTATTTTACACCATGGTTGCGTGCCACTGATCTATGAATTGAGAGGGACTGCATGAATGGAAGGTACATGAATAGGTATTGTACTGACCTCCATTGTGAAGGTTTGCTCATTGCTCCTTGGTCATGCCTCACTGCTTAGCCTTCCCAGGCGCTTTCCCTTTAGAACAATTACTATGTATATTTTTACTCAGTGATTGCATGTGGTTTGATATGTCTCCGATGCTTCATTTCTTGCTTGGACTTCAAAGTGAACACACATGCCAGTGATCTAGATCTAATCCCTCATACAGTGATGGGATATTTTACTGCGGATTATTATTTGGAAAGCTTTCAAACAGCATGGCATCTACTTGGCCAAGTCACAAGCACCTCACAGATATATATTTTTTGGATGTACAAGGTTTCTAAGTGCATTAAATTTGTGTGCAAAGAATAGGATTTCTCACTACAAGCAGCCATGACCTTCTTCCTCAAGTTGGAATGCCAGTGTCATGTGATCAGATTGCAGCTCTCTGATTGGTTGAAGGAAACTTCAGAACGAGGCTGGGCATCAGGTAGGAATTTGCGTAATTTTCACTTGAACTTAAAATTGCCTTTTTCACACTGTTTAAGAATTGTTGGAAAGGTCTCACTGGGTAGAATATTTAGAATAATTTGTCAGGTTGCTTATGTTAATTTTGTGGACTGTGACTCGCCATAGATTTATGACAAAAAGTGATGAAAGTTGGCCACGAAAATTTGCACAATTTTCCTACCAAGTGTTTTGCTTGTTTCAGTGCATCCAGGTCAGGTTGACCATCACAGTTGGACATTTTTAATGAATGCATTCGTAGCTTCTTTTGTTGTATTGACTTCATTGTCTTGCAATGTATTCAGTACAACAAAAGAAATTACTAGTGGATTCGTTAAAAATAATCCACTGCAAGAACAAAAGACACAGCACGCAACCGTGGTGTAAGGCAACGATACACTAACCTTCCGGTGTACGGTGTAGTCTCCGCAAGTTGCTCCGTGACCACCGCCCCGTCGCTCTCAATTAAAACTCTGCTTCATCTTCAGCCGTGTGCACCACAGACAGTCTTCAGGTAATAATTGTAATTCTAATACCTTCTTGACTGAACTGACTTGGCATTTGCTTGTAGGTCTGAGACTTCAAGAGCCTCACAAAATCATCTAAGTTCAAATGCGAATTGGTGTACCAACAAAAGCGAAGATAAATCCTCAAAGAACACTTGCCAAGTTAGCTCAGTCAGGAAGGTATTACATTAAGGTAGTTCTTTAGGACCGTGACGTCAAAGCCATGTGTTCCCTCAGAAAGTGTAAACAGTGAAACCTCAATGAACACTTGTTGTATTGTCAGTATGTTTAACCCAATTGAACTGTGATCAATAGCATGGTCAGCTGGCCAATTGCAATGCATTTTCCCAGCCAATTGGACCATGGAAATTTTTAGGGAGATTTACTAATATTTTAAATTTGATAAAACTGTACATTATAAGTAGAAGGAGAGTAATCTCATTCAATATTTTTATCTGAAAATATTCCTTTTCACATTTGAGACATTTTGTAAAGTTTCAAAAAGTTTCACCATCCCAAATTTGAGAAAAATGAA
>JBCAUG010036953.1:0-10033 GCA_038406175.1 Haplosyllis leylae | reverse complement strand
TCCCAAATTGCCGATTCGAAGTTGCCATGCGCTATGCTATAAGGTGGTTTAAGTGTAAACTTAAACCACCTAAAAAGTACACAGCAGAACTATCGTCACTGTATGATACAAATGTACATAAGTTACAGGTCATTGAAATATTTTCAGGAATTCTCCCACCTACTACCACCCCCCTTCCAAATTAAAAAAAATGTACACAGCAGAACGGTCATCACACAGATTTACCATGGTTACATACGGTACATATCACAGCATTTTTTTAGGTATTCTCCTCTTTCCCACAACTTCGTTGTAAGTGCTAGACTCTATACTATTTAGAGATCTATCATTTATGTACAATGGAATAAATATTTCTTTAAAAAGATACAGAGTCTTGATGCTGAACAGTCCGGTGACAAATCCCACTATGTGCTTGCCAAAAACGAATGGTGTGATCATAGCTAGCGGTAGCTAGTAAAACTGGATCACCACTGGCACCTAAAGCACTCATTTCTGTTTAAAAACACAGTTTGAAAAGTTCACACAGATATCAATTTCTCCTCTCAAACATAGGAGGTTGCCTCTGCGCAATATGGCCTTCAGTGGTGCGCTGCAGTTAACGGATTTGGATGATTTTATTACTCCTTCACAGGTAATGTATGTGTAATCATGGTCATCGAACACTTAACACATGGTAGTAACCTATCCATAGTATATGAAGTCCCTTTCGCGATTGTCAGTGTGTCTCCATTATTTATTTGTGGGCGATAATACTGAATCCGGACTCGTGTCATTTTTCCAAAGTTTTATGTCTGCGGACAAAACCAGTGCTTGTCATATAATTAATGCAACAAAAATACAAGAGATGTGGTTCGTCGGGTACAGGCAATCCATCCATCCATCGCTATGATCATGGTGTACAGTCACCCCCCCCCCCCCACCACCCCCAGAATAAATATTTGGGTGGGGGGGGGGGGGATTTGCCGTGCCACACTTCAAAATCGTATTTAGCAACAATGGCAGCCAACTGCAGTCAAAGTTACTGGAGAGGTACCCGGTGAATCGCTCTATGTGTCATACCAATATCGAGATTTATATTATTTATGTTTACTTTCTTTTCTTTATGTTAGGAATGTATAAAGCCGGTGAAAGTAGATAGATTACCCGGCAAGGTGGGTAAAATCCAGATCGAAGATGATGGATCCTATCTCCAAGTTGGTCAAGTAAGCGCTAAAAACAATGTTACTATCTGTGATAGAAATCTTAGAATTTTCTGATTTCCCCTTACTTTTCAAACGCTTTACCAAGAGTTCCGTTCTTATGCTTTCATTGTTATTGGGGACAAGCTAAATTTTGCATATTAGGATGGAAATTCAACAAAACTGACCAAAGCACAGATAACATTAAATGACTGCCTTGCCTGCAGTGGATGCATTACTTCTGCTGAAAGTGTTCTTATCACACAACAAAGTCAAGATGAACTGTACAAAATACTCTCTGCCAATAAAGAGGCCCTAAAGGTACATTTTGTGGAAATTACTATTTCATGTCAACGTAATCAATTGATAGTGATCAATAATAAATAAAGATCACAACTATGTATCCAATAGAATATCTCAAAATGTGTGTATTTGTCTTCTCCAGAATGGTAATCCAGAACTTACGAAAATGATTGTAATATCAGTTTCTCCACAATCCCGAGCATCATTAGCAGCAAAGTACAACATAACGGTACAGGAAACTGCTCAGAAATTGACAAGTTTTTTCAAAACACTAGGTACATGTCCTAAAAAATTTGGATTATTACCATTGAGGTTGGTGTAAAACCTATCACGTTTTTATTCAAATCTTTGATACATTTCCGACGTAATTTTGTACTGTAGGAGCACACTATGTCTTCGACACCACATTTGCAAGAGAATTCAGTTTGATAGAAAGTTGCAATGAATTCGTGAGAAGATACCAGAGAAAGGATTTCGACAAAGGGGCTTTGCCTATGTTGGCTTCTGCATGTCCAGGTTAACGTAAAGATGTTCAGTACAACATACTTTCTAAGACCATTTGAAATTGCATGACAAGCGACCATTCAAGAAAGTTGAACTGCAAATAAAGAAATACACAAACAAATAGCTTGTTTGAAGCTCATGCCGTAAATAGCAGGTAGTGTTGTAATGCAGTCACTTAGATGGTCTACCGTATTTGTTCCTGTTTTTTTAAGTGGTCACCGCTGGGAATGATGGTCGGTGACAGTGAAGTACCCAGTGTGACTAATACTGAAATTTTAATACAATAATTCTACACTGGCCTTTAGTGATTTAATACTTTTTGCAGTCATTATAACTCAATACTTTTTTACACTGGCAAATCATCAGCAGAAAATGTATCATTTACAGCTAGTTCAGTCTTACATGTTGATTGAAGTGGTAATCGAGATTAGTTGCCAAAAATTTGATCTGCCCGTTCTAAAAAATAATTGTTGAAAACAATTTAAAACTCTACATGTTTACAGTTAATACACATCTTAACGAAACTGTACCAAACCAGTAATATAAAGTCACCTTTTTAATTTTAACAGGTTGGATATGTTATGCTGAAAAGACTCATGGTTCGTACATTCTACCATACATCTCCACAACGAAATCACCTCAACAAATTATGGGTTCTCTGGTAAAGGATTTCTTTGCACACCAGCATGACCGTACACCCGATCAAATATATCACGTTGCAGTTATGCCGTGCTTTGATAAGAAACTGGAAGCATCACGGCAGGATTTCTATAACGATTTGTACAGAACAAGAGATGTGGATTGTGTCATAACTTCAGGTAAATTTCATTGATTTGTAAGTTAGTAAGTGTAAACTATGTACATTGCCCTTTTATCGAATCCGCTTGATGCAAGGAATTGTGGAAGAACATTTCACCTCTAGTGTATTTTGAGTTACTATTCATTTTGCATTCAGGCTCAGCTACACTTTGAAATTTTGTATTACAGTCTGTATATCCAGTTGCGAATGGACATTTAAGGAAAATATAATGCATCCGAAATTTCTTTTTATTTCTAAAAGGCATTAAAATGTTTACAGGTGAAGTCGAACTGATGTTACAGAAAGAAAAAGTGGAATTGGCCAACATTGAAGGCGTCATCTTAGATTCTATGTGAGGCTTTTTCATAATCTATTACGTCAGGCTTTACTTCTAACGTTTCTTTTTATCGCGTGAAACTAATCGCCTGTACAATGTGATGTCGATTATTGATATCAGTCATTATATAATCTGGTGTTTTCCCACGAATTGATTACAAATTTCTAACAGTTGATTCAACAAATTCAATCACGTTGTGTGTGAAACGTGGTGTACTTATAAATGCGTGTAGCGATGACTGACATTCATCAATGAAATTATGATTTCAGATTTCACTGACATTGTTTTGTGCTATTTTAAGAATTGGTTGTGGAGAAGAAATGTACAGTCATGCAGGCGGTGGATCGGGTGGTTACCTGGAACATGTTATTAAATATGCTGCGAACAAGTTATTTGGCTTCAATCTTGAATCAATAGCCTACAAAACATTGAGGTTAGAAATGAAAAACAGCATTTATGAAAGAGAAATTTTGGGTTCTTTCTGTATTTGCACGCATGGTGTACAGTGGCTGAAAAGAAAACATGTATTTCTGGATTGTAGAAACCAGGATTTCCAGGAAGTTACCGTAGAAGTGAACGATGAACCAGTCCTAAAATTCGCTTTGGCTTATGGATTTAGAAATATCCAGAACATTGTTCAGAAGATTAAGAGGAAAAAACTATCATACCATTTTGTTGAAGTGATGGCATGTCCTTCAGGTCAGTAAATGCGCACCACCATGGCCACTCTTAGCAATGCTTACAATGCATTTATTTGACTTCGATTCTTCTGTTTGTACGGGTCAAAGTAACAGTTCAATCGTTCTTACGTTTTCGTTCAGTATTTATCTGCTTAACTATTTTAGGTTGTCTCAACGGCGGAGGACAGATTAGGGCAGATGATACAGGAACTGCAAAGGATATGCTAGAGAGGGTCAAATTGCTGTACAATAGTTTACCAAATAGAAATCCGCCGGAGAATCCATACGTACAAAAACTCTATTTGGACTGGCTTGGTGGCCCAGACACAGAAAAGGCCAAAAGTACGTTACATACGGAATATCATGAAATAGAAAAATTAACCAACGCATTGAATATCAAGTGGTAAAAACAATTTTCAACAGACGAATGGCAAAATCATGCTGGTTCATGAACTTATTATCCATGTAAAATTTCTATAATAAACATTACATGTACCTGTGAGGTAACAATTTGCTGAAGAATGTTAAATTCAAACGCTTATTGTCCTAAATATGTTAAATCCACTGTGTGCTGTGCTAATAATACAACCGGGAATTTGCCCATGCCAGTGCAATTCCTTAATGTCTGTTTGACCTTGATGGATGAATAATAATTGTGGTGGCACAGCAGGTTCTTCAGCACTGGCTGACTCCGAGTCTCTTTCTACTGCCAAATCCCACAAAGTGATCTGATTATCCGAACCACCAGCAGCGAACACTGTACTATCATGCGGATGCCACTCAACAGACGTTATTGGTGCGGTGTGGTGTTTAAACAATGCTACCGCTTTACCATTCTGAAAAAAGGGAATTGTGTAGTTATTTGGTCTGATACACATGATCTATCAATTTTCATAGTGGGCTCGTAGAGTCACCTTACTACTTTGATTTAGGATGGGGTCAATTTTAGGATGGGCAAACTACGGATGCTGATGAGCCAATATGGTGGTACATGTAGTTCAAAATAAGATAAATTACTACGAGACATGTGGCTGGTCCTGGTGGGGAATAACCCCGCCTCCTGTGGTTTCATGCAGGAGGACTTTCTTATGTTATATATATTTTTTTGCATTATTGTAATCGCAATTTCTTGGATTCGGAATGAATTGTTCATATCCTGTATCAGTATTTTTCGGAAACATTACCTGAAATTGTCTCAAATCCCAGATTTTAATGGTACCATCATCGCCACCGGAAACTATGAATGGTTCTCTGCTATTCCAGTTGATAACATTGACGTCACGTTCGTGTGCTTCAGCAGTCGTCAACATACACGCTTTAGATGGTGCGGCTCTGGCATCCCATATTCTTATACTTTTATCTACCGAACAGGATGCAAAGACCTAGAATTTTAAAAAAAGTGTTGATTCCGAATTAATTCCCACTTCACTGGAGTCCTGACCACTCACAAATTTTTGAGAATGTCCGAATATCTACGAAAGTATCCCTAAACACTAACTTTATTACAACGTCTCGATACGTATCCAGGTAAGCATTTCCTAACCGGAAATTGTCAAAAAATAACTTGCATTGGCCTCATTCGGTGACCACTGAATGTCTTCCACCGATGCTGTGTGTCCTACAAACGGTCGTTGATCAACATGCCACGAGCCCCCTTGAGGAGTCCATTGATGAATGTTCTTTACGCAATCACCAGTCAATAGTTTACCTGAAAGAAAACATGTTTCCTTCACTGTAGGGCGAATATCTCCCAAACCACACACTGATACAAATGTTTAAGTTAAGTTCACTTAACAAGCCCTTCACATTCGTAACATCCCCAGTTGATATTAGCAAAGCAAAATACAGGACACTACCCTTTTGGCACATTTCTTCTCAGCTGTGCTATTCTAGCGGAAATACACCAAAAGGTAAGAGTTTGAGTCGCAAGTTGAAATACTTGCATGTTAATTGTTTGAATCGCAAGTTGAAATACTTGCATGTTAATTGTTTGAATCTCGAGACATTTTTCATGTGACTGTTCAAGTTGTTACTTCCAAACACGCTTTGTAATGTTTTGTATAGTTTTAATATAATTTCCTTGACACTACAGAACAATGGTAAATGAGAACGCCGCAAAAAGCCCTAGGGTGCGTTTACACCTAGCGTTTTTAAGACTGTTTTGTCAGCGGCTCCTTTTGTGCTCTTTACACATGACGGTAAAGAGCAACATATGAATGCATTGGATCCATTTTTAAATTGTCCAAATAACAGGCTGAAAAACGCCACGTGTAAACATACCTAAAGGTCATAATATACCGTATGCTCAATAATTCTGAGGTGGTACTTGTTGACGGTGAAGCGGAAGACAAGTTGACCAATCAGCATCAATTAAAATGTATTACCGCACGCACCCGAAGGATGGGGGAAGGTAATAGTTTCAGTTTTGTTTGTCAGTTCACGGGGGAACAGGTCAGGTTGTGGTACCCCCAGCCAGGGATGAGGGACCTCCCAGCCAGGTCAGGTTTGGGTACCCCCCTCCCCCTGCCAGGTCAGGTTTGGGTACCCCCCTCCCCTGCCAGGTCAGGTTGGGATACCCCCCCCCAAGCCAGGTCAGGTTGGGATACCCCCCCAGCCAGGTCAGGTTGGGATACTAACCCCCCCCCCACTCCCCCCCCCCCGGATAGGACAGCAGAGCGAGCACTTGCTACGCGGCAGGCTGTATGCCTCTTGCGTTCACGCAGGATGACTTTCTTGTTTTAAATTATCCTATTGGTCAATTCACCTCCCGCTTTACCGTCAACAAGTACCATCTGAATCCAGGGATCAGCATAACGTTACGACTGAGATTTGTAAAAATACCTGCTGTCGTTTTTGACCAGTCCATGGCAAATCCCTCCGTTTGGTGGCCGGCGAAAGTAAATATTGCAGCAGGAGACTCCTCATTTCTCGTATAAGTAGCCATTTCATTTGAATCATTTACTGCCTGCAGAGGTCGTGTTAAATCCCAAATATGCACCTTGCCCAGTTCCGACCATGTAGCCGCCAACTGTTTTCCATTAAAATTTGTTTGCTGCAAAAAGAAAATATACAGTCTTATAGCGCTATTCACAGAGCCGCCGGCTACACGGTGTTCAGGGAGCGTTCAAGCTGACAGCTCCATTTACGGCTTATGGGCATTTTTCCGTTCCACAGGAATACAGCTGTAGAACCAGTCGAAGCCATGAAACCGTGAGACCGGCGGTCCTGTGAATAGCGCTGTTAATTTTAACACTGACAAATTTTCCATTTAACATATGTAGTAATTTTACTGTAGTTTCATCAGATGAAAGTTATACGTAAAAGGGAACCTACGCGTAATCTGTTTACACCTCCTGTATGTTTCAGCATTGCTGTGTCCAATTCTGGTTTCTCGTCTTCATCTTCATCAGTATCGTCTTCAGAGTCATCATTTTCATTGTTTGTTTTGTTTTCTCTTAAATTTGACATTTTCATAATTATGACATGGTTTGTGCGAGCTCTTTCAGCCTGTGTACCACACGCCAAGTACACTGTGTGTGGAAAATCCGTTCTTTTATCCCCAAGCTGATCGGATAACACGTCAAAACTGAGACATGGGGCTCCTGTAATGAAGAAAGAAAACTATTCAAACGTGTGAACAAAATGGGGTGGATGTGGAGATGATGTGTGGTATAGTTTATTTTTGGCTAAACTTATTTCCAAAACTCTTGTTAAAAAAATATATCATCATGCTTATATGAAGTTAAATACAAAACCTGTTTGCGCCTGATGATACATTACGTATGCGGATTCATCACACACGAGCTCCTCATCTTCTTCCAGCGGTTCTCCAGGTAAGTAAGTTTTGCTTTCTTCAGCTTCAGCTTCACTGTCTTCGTCACCGGCCTCTAGAATTTCCATTTCTTCATCAGAAACATGTTCTGGGTCAGCCATCTTTAGTACAACACGTGCACGTGTTTAGCCTACCAGTTGCGCATGCCTGGGTCAGTAACTGCGATACAGATGTAAACAACATGTCCGAGCAGTTCTTTGAAAGGAGGTATGAACCAAAAACTTTCTTATGCACAACCCCCATCGCACTTTGAATCGCCCGTTTACCTCAGTTATATTGCTTTCTAATACTGTTGTTAATTTGATAGAATTTTAAGTTAGTCACCAACCGTTAATCTGCTTGTAACATTGTCTTACGCATGGTTTCTCTGAAAAAATCTTCCCCGTTTTTCAATTTAAAAACAACACAAGTAGAACCTAGAACTGTAACTAGAGTTGTCTTCAACGAAGGCTTCATTCACTGTCTGTTCTCATGTGCAAGGGTGTCAGCTCATTAAGGACCTAATGCTTGAATAATAATGTCAGAAATAAAACAATTCAAATTTTATGAGATAATATTGAGTCTTGTGATGGTGAAATGAACTGCATATAAAAAATGTTTGTCCTGCAAATTTTGTCTGCATTTTTGAAAATTGTTTAACTGTTATTAAATACGCCTCTTCTAATGTACTTCATTTAAATGATTTATGTTATATAAAGTCAGTCTTTAAATTATATGAAAATGCAACTTTGTGAAAACAGAGCAGACTGGCTCAGAGGTATGATGTAACGTTATTATGACATTGTGATGTCATGATATGAAGAAATTCCCATCAATGACTGTTGCTGAAGTAGGCCTATTTATCATAAAAGTGCCAAGGCATATATTCCCTGAATACCACGGACCCCTGAATCAATCACCCAGCTGACTCTAAACTAGCCAGCTACAATGATACAAGTGGTGACTGTTTAGAGTCACCTCAGTGGTTGGTTTTCTTTTTTGGCCCACAATTTTGGGCTAGGCCTCGTCCGGGGAGCCGTGGTCAGTATTGCCTCGTAATGTAAAAGGGAGGCTGTCTTGTTGTCTAATTGGATCGATGTTGAAGATTGCATTCAGGAACACTTATTCTGGCAGATTGAGAGATATTTATTTTGCATTTTATTTCTCATTTATTGACAAGCCATCTTATTCAACCCTCATGCAATAATTAATAGAGTTTTCTTTGTTGATCACTGTTATCCTGAAAAGCACGAGTCATGATTTTTGGACTCCGGGGTTCTGAGGATATATTGAAACTTTTAAAAGTTTAATGAAATTCATTCAAATGTAATCTGATATTTTACTCTTTTAATTCCATTTTAGGAAGTTATCTAAAACTATGTTATAAAAATAGTTCAGATCCATGATCCTTTAAATGTAGGTTTGACTCACATCAGGATTCTTTTGAAAAATTTATTAATCTAGTGGTGAACCAATTTGGTTCAGGATTTGTCTTTTAATTTGCATAATGGATTGTGTCTGTGGGAAAGAAGCCACTATCATCAGACAGGAAAACTAAATTTTGCACCAACATGCCCCAGGCAAATTGCGAAATCTGGAACTGGGACTGAATCGATTTTCGAGCAAGTTTGATGTTCAACACATCTGTTTACCATACAGGGGTCATATTGTGTTGAACCTCAAATTTTGCTAGATATGCTGAACAATTGTACACAAGTCAGTTTCAGAAAATAGAAAGCAGGTGTGGTGATTACATTTTATTGATGATAATTCTATGCAGTCGCCGCATAAGGTTATTGCTCCATGGCAACTTATGTTAGTGTATGCATTGACATATCGATTTTCCCGCGATTAATGATTCATCGCAACATGTATTAAACAAAATCAGATGTCAGAAACAGGACTAATTTTGCTGACTCGTTAAGAATCAGCTATTTTGTCTATACTCGTACATTGAGCCAAACTTAAGAAGGTGATGAGGAAAAATCAGACTTTTATGGACTACATAACACTTCTGGTTGGCTTTGGTGGGGAGCCTTAGCCAACACAAAAGGGGCTGATGTGGTGAGATAGGGGGTGGTATAGGGGTGACATGGGGTGGTTATATAAGGAGTGATGTTTATTGACATAACAATTACTTGAACCATCTCGTTCTGGGCTATATTTATGATTCCGCGTACACTTTGTGTACATGAACCACTTGTATTCGAGCAGGACAAGTTGGAATGGCAGACTTTTTGTCCAAAAACTTAGAAAATATTCAACAAAAGCTTCAACATAGGTATTTAGCAGATTTGGACTCAGCATCAAAAGTTGATGAAAGTTGGTCACCAACCCCCCCCCCCAACCGGACACAAGGAAATTTACCTTTTAGCCCGCGGAACCATCTTGAGCCCCGTTCGGAGGCGCATCGTTTCTTTC
>JBCAUG010036942.1:0-10033 GCA_038406175.1 Haplosyllis leylae | reverse complement strand
CAACCAGGCATTTTTTTGGCTCGCGAGCTTGCCTATTTTGCACAGCGAAGTACGAAAATGAGACAACAAGTACCACCTACCTGACTTCGCTCAGGAACTGCTTTTCTATTTCGATAAACCCGTTACAACGTTTTAAGGGAGCCGTCTTTGAGGTTTTTGAAATAAAATATTACCTAAATCCTAGTGTAGAATAGAGTCTTGGAAAATAAAATTGCTTGTTTTCTTATTATTTCAGAACGTAATAACAATTATATTTTTGTATGAAATTTCAAGATAATAATTACGGATATACTGACAGACATGACTTTATTTCTTGGTGGAAAAACATTTGCAGACATTATATTTTGTACACAAACAATATACGAATATAAATGAAAATGAAAGAGGTTAAAACTTCTATGGAAGTTCCTTTATCATGAGGCTAAATTCTTTGAGAATTAATCTTCCTTCCTGTCTCCACCAAGCCATGCATTTAGCATTGTTTTCATCTGATCGGCAGTACAGTCCATTCAGGTTTGAAATATAGCAATCATTGTACCAATAGCCTCCTGCAAAGAAAATGAAATCAAAATCATTTGACAGTGTAGATCCAGTTTTATTTCGTTGGGGGCATTGATCCTCTGGGGGCTTTAACCCTTAAAGTTTATGAAATAGTCATAAAATCGAGAGAAAAATAAGTCCGTAAGGGGTACCAGCAGGTCCAGGATTTGGTCTGGGGACAGAGAAATGTTCTCAGATTTTGGCTAATATACAAAGACAATACTTCTTTTTGTTATTTGAAGTTTTATTTGGAGTTGTTTGAAAATACATTGCCCATAGCTGGAGATCTATATCTATTTTTCTACTTTTCTAAGCAAACATAGTTGATGTTCAGATATTAATTAATTCTAAATATCATTATAGCATTATAGTTTTTATTTTATTCTCTTTGCTCACAATATTATATTATGATCAAGGTGGGTATCATGTACAGCCATCAATAGTGGACCCAGGATTTGGTGGAGTGGGGGGGCCAGAAATTTTTCCAAGATTTTGCTGATGTAGCAAAGTGGAGTCAATCGAGTAAAGCAAGCCAATATTGGCAAGGGTCTAGGGCCACCTTAGGCTCTTGCATTTTTAACCATCAAATATGCATTTTCCCACTTTTCCATGATACTTTTTCTTCAGATTTTTAATGTACATTTGTGTAGGTGCATTACAAAATATCTATTTCAATATGAAAGATTCTGGCCATTTGACAAATGAAACATTCCTTTTTCTAATATGAGAAAATGAAGGGTCTTATTTGTTCTTATGGTTTAAATTGCAGATACATTAGTTTGTAAGCCAGGGGTCTGTTGCATGCATATTTAAGTGTCAAATATGCATTTGCCCACTTTTCCTGGTACTTTTTCTTCAAAAATTTAAACTTGCATTTATGTAGGTACAATACACAAAATATTTTTCAGTACAAAAGATTCTTGCTATTTTTGACAAATTTGTACTTTTGGTCAGGTTTACAGAAACATTAGTTTGTAAACCAGGGTCTACTTGGGGTGCCAGAAGAAACTGTTGCATTTTTAACTTCAAAATATGTATCTTCCTACTATCCTGAAAATTTTTTATTGAAATTTCCAAACAATTTTACATACAAATATTTATTAATTCTCGACATTTTTTGTGTAATTATGTATGAAAAAATACTTTATTTCAATCTTTACAGATAAGATAGGTTATGGCAAGAGTTAATATAATGCAGAGGTATGCGCATAAGAAGACATAATGATGAGTGAGTCTAGAAGAATGTGAAAAGTAATATTAATGCTGAGCGAAGCAAGGCTGGGAATTATTTTTGAAAAAATATAGAATTAGGGCCTAAAATTCATTGTTTAGCTCTTAAATTGTATACTGGGGCCTCCAAATCTGGGAGGGGGTAAAGGGGGTCTGGGCCCCACGGCCCCCCTGGATCCACTAGTGGGCATATACAAGAAAAATAAATATGAAGGTAAGGCCTGAAAAAATGCTGAGCCATTGGCACATCCAGGATTTCCCAGAGGGGAATGCCAACCACTAAGGCGGTGCCATCCCTCTATTTGATCACTTTTTTCAAAAACTGCATGAAATGGAGAAATTGTGTTCATGGGGCAGATTCCCTGCACCCCCTAGATCTGCCAGTGTGAGCAGACTGAGGCTAGAAAATTGCAAAAGATAACAGGCATGCTGAGTATAGTGAGGCCAAAAAGTGGAAAAAATTGAAAGATAGGGCCCCAAGTTTCATTGCTGAGCTTTTAAATTGGACAAAGGAGCCTCCAGATATGGGAGTCAGGTCGGTGACCGAGTAGCAGTTCAAAATTGTACATATCCATTACATGCACAGAATATTCTCGGGTCCTGCCAGTAAAACTTACCTCCATAGAGCAAAGCACAGTTGGCAGCAGATCTATCATTGTCAACATCGTATGTAGAAAAAGCCATGCCATTGTGATTGAAGTTGGAATCTTTGTTTTCTGTGTAAAGAGCATTCCTCATCGTGCCCGAATGCCCAGCCACATTAAGCGCGTATCTTTTATCTTCGTTTTGAATCCTGAATCTTTTATAAGTAGCCCAGCAAAATGTATTGTTCCAATCTCTGGCTTCTAATCTTAATCTGAAATATTAGAGGATATTAGGTAGGTGTAGCACTAGAGATGAACTAAAATCATTGCCAGCTTACATGGTAACTTGCTTCATTATCATTCGCGATTGACATCCACTGTCTCGTGGATTGATTAGATTTTGTAAATAGAATGTAAAGTGACGGGTTTGTTTTTAACCCTGGCGTCAGTCGGTGCAACCCATAAAGATTAGTAATACTTCTTGTTTTTAAAATCGAAATCGAAAGTGGCTTGATCAGAGCTTTTTCGAAAAAGGTGTTGAAAAGACGATAAGCCGGTCCCATGTAAGGTACTGCAGCGGCCACGAAAAAAATATTCTTTAATAAACCAAAATACAACAAGACGAAAACCCGACACAATGGGGTTTACCCTAAACGGAGCAGAACCTTCATTGAATTCAGTGAATTCAGCTGATTCAGAGAATCTGAGAAATCACTGAAGCATGAATTGGGTTTAATTTAAGGATCCTCTCTGTTACCGCTGTCTTCGTGGCGCAGTGGTAACATCTCTGTCTCTTACACAAGAGATAATGGGTTCAAACTGAGCAGTCCTTTTAGTTTTTTTAAAAAAAATTGTCACTGAATTCAGCGAATTTATGGTAAACTTCATTCACATTGTAAACAGATAATTTACTCACTTGTAATGTCCTTGATTCGTCAGGAAATAAAGATTTTCATTTCCAATCCAATATTCTCCTGTCAAGTTTCCAAACCCGTATTTGTACTCCTCCCAGCCACGGAAGAAGTTTCTGTCAAAGAAGACCAGAAGCTATTGACCTGAGCATAGGTTTTTAAGATTTCTTCTGAACTGTGGGATATTTATTCCTGATGGCAACAAATTTTTGTGAATTTCTCAAAATATGATATTTCTGAACTCATTGTTTATGCTTACGGTTGGTATGTTTGTATGATAAATCTGGAAATTAAATACAACTAAATATCACAGCTATGCCAAACATGAACAACTGTGCTAATCTGTCACTTCATTTGTTTAAGATACAGGTCTTGGGGACGAACATCTGGTTGAACACAAATAACAGGTTTTGAAATAGGCAGCAGCCTTTATCTGTTGGTAAAACACATCAACAGAGAGAAGATATTGTTCATTACAATTAAAGAGATCATTATTTTCCTAAAATAAACGATGGATAGTTGACCTAAAGTCTGTTCACATCAAACAAAAGCGAAAGAAAAAGCGAAAATTTTCTTTGATGTTTTTCACTTATTCTTTGATCTTATTCGCTTTAGTTTAGTGTGAACAGGCCCTTACACGGAACCGTCCATCCTGCGGGCGATGACGGTCCAGCCGCGGTGACAGTAGGTGCTGACGGGGGACGGGGCCTCGGCCGCCCAGATCTGGTAGACCCCGGACTTCTTGTAATTGTTGCAATTACCCGCTGAAATAGATCTCACTAAAATCTAAAATTGTTCTGAAAAGATATGGCATTTTACCAATTTACTGCTGCAAGCTAGCCCAGTAAACTATGTCTCCTGAAGGGTTTTTTTTTTAAAAAAAAGATATCAGCCATTTATAGGTGCTTACACCCCATACAAGGCATGGAACATGGTAAGTATATTTTTAAAAATCTAGGTAAACAGAGTTAGTCCATGCGCATTGTTTGAGGGTACTTACTGGCTGGATAAATGGGGCGTCGTTATCTCATTTCTGGGCTAAATAGAAGACTTCTTTTTGTAAAAATGAGTAGTGGCTTACAACTTAGAGACTGAAAAAAATGAGTTTAATCTATCATGGAGAAAACCAGATAGGAGCGAAAATAAGGTCAGGATAATCAAAGTACTTCGCACGATAGCACATGAAGTGGGTATGTTTGCAGCTTAAATAAATGTTGTTGATTTTTGATATTACTGGAGTTTCTACGATAACCTGAACACACGGACCTATGACTTCACATTGAACTGCAGAATATAGATCTGTCGCTTTATCGGATAGAGTTGACATCTGAGCATCGGTTATCTCACAATAAACTTAAACACTTGAGAGAATATCATTTCATAAACACTTTCCCTACTTTACGAAATCAGATATAAATCGGATAAAAACAACCTACAAAATATCGATTTGTTTTCCGAATCACCTGAACATCAGTAAAAAGAGTTTCATGTTGGTAGCCTGCGACATCAAAGTACATAATTTGCATACATACGTATAGGTACGTGTTCTTGTCTCATGTACGAGAGTTCTAGTTGTTTTATTCTTTGCTGCAGGTCGCCGTACAGCTTGGACGAGAGCCTGTTGATGCCCGTGCTCGGTTTTGTTTCCTTCTCACGAGGGGGCGCTACATTAGACTCGATCGTAGAAATAACGGGGGCGGCTCGCTCGGCTATTCTGCTAAAATTTAAGATGACTTCTTGTGCACCTGTCAGCTTAAAAAGAATAAAGCATAGCCCCTTAGTTATTTGTAAAAAGCGTCACTAGTTGAAATGTTAACCATGGACACAAAATTTCACTATGCTTTTCAAATATCTTCTTAATTGTTTTTTAAAGAGATGTAAATTTCTGAATCACCACAGTTTGGCACGGTTTGTTCATTACCTGGTTCTGCAGCTGCGCAACATGTGACTCCAGAGCCTCGATCTGAGTCTTCATGAGATCAAATCCCGCCGTGCGCCTGCGCAGTAGGGAAACTAACTCGTTTATTGTAAAAGTGTTATTTTGAACACTTCTCTTGATGTCATGGATCTACAATCAAAACAGACATTTTTGTAGAACAAAAGCAATCTTCTAATCAAGCTAAATTCAGAGAGCTGATTGATTATCGTCAGTAGCTTGATCCAGAACTGAGTAGAGTGCGTTTTTGACCGTTTCTACACTGGGTATGCCCCCCCCCCTGGTCTCGCTGGATTTGCTAGGACAAAACTGGCAGCAATAATAACATGTCCAAATAGGTTTAGTGTACATAAAATATAAAAAGTGAAGCATACCTTTTGACAAAGACAGAAAGAGGTGCAAAGATGTTATGTATTACAAATGTCCATTTATTCCACTTCATTCGGTTTCTTTGAGAAATAATGATTTCTCTCACCTGTTTCCTGAGATTGGCCAACTCATGTAGAGGACAGATGTCATCGTACTGTGGTTGACTAAGACTCAATGTCAATGCACAACCTTGATTGCCTTCTTTGTATTGTGACTGGGGTGACTCTCCATATCTGGCGTACACGTTTTCCCATTTCTTTCCATCTTGTTCATTATTTACTAAAGTTTCGGTTGATATTGTTATATTTTTTGAGCACACACGATTAATCATTAAAAAATTTAAAATCAGGTTCCAGAAAAGTGCCATTATTATTGTTATGTCCGCAGTATGATGATGATGCTTTGCCTTCTTTCGTGCTTTCGTTCAATCATTTCTGTTTTCCCTGTTTTGAATTAAAAATGAGTTTAATTTGACTGGTCTTTTATTTTTAAAAACAAAACAATTCTGTGCTAGTATTCGAACTCACAAACTAGTGATTGCCAATGCAGCCAGGAGTCGTAACCATTACACTAAACAGCCAGCTGTGAATGTGAGACACAGAAAAGATTTCAGTAGCCTTCAGTCATGCTTGAATGGTACCAGTCAAATTCCTCAAATTAGACGAATGAAACACAAAACAGGGAAAACACGATTCAGTTATTCATACACCTGTTACTAATTTCTTGACACAACGAGCAATACTTGGCCAAATTGTTTGTCAGCAAATAAATATGTTCATATTCCAGTGTAATGTATCCGAATATAAATAATCAAATCTTTCTCAACTTAATATTGACATCCGGGAGATGTACTCAAAACATGAAATGAAGACGGTGAATCTGGCGGATACTCGCGTACAACTGATTGCGACAGAACAGCTGTGAATTTAGATGCTGGTACCCCGGTGGCGGATTCAGGAATTTCCAAAAGCAGGTTTCGCCAACCATTCAGGCGGCATCGCAAGACTATTATTTTAACCAATTTCCCCCAAAACTGCATGAAAAATTAAAAGAAAATGGACCGAGAGTGTGGCCCCATTGGATCCGCCCATTCGTTCTGTACTTTTAAATGATATAAAAGCGAAGAAATAGAATTTGAACTCACCTATTGATTTAATGTGCCATTCAAACTGACTGACATAAATTATAATCCAATTTCATGAACAGATTTGGTGCAAACCAGTCACTAATTGGATGGACGGCAGTGGCGGATCCAGAATTCGCCATACGGGGAGGGGGCAACTCCAAAGCCAAGCATCAGAATATTTTTGTCAATTTTCCTATGTAGTGGACATGTGTTTATACACAAATAATTGTGGGCAATGGGCAACTGACATTTCTGTTTTGCTACTTACCCACCTGGCGAAAGGTATGGTGTCTGGTGTAGTCTGTCCACATAGCCAGACAACTTGTTAAGAGTTAATTCAGTACTAGCAGTTTCAGTGTGTCAATAGTACATGCAAAAATATTACTTCGATTACTTGGCAAAATGTTTTAGGATTTCTGGTTGATTTATTGCTTAATTGTAAAACTGTTTTAGGGGTGGACGATGGCTGGGTCATTATTAGCAATGATCGCTCATTCGGCTATTTGCTAACTGGATAGCCATATTTGGCGATAATTACTTGTTATCTTTCACAGAATTCTGGAAAGTGCAGCGCTTGTTTTACTAAAAGAAAACCTGGAAATTTGTAAAAATTGTACAATTTTTTGAAAATTCTTCAGTTTAAAAGATCACACAACAGTAAAAGAGATGAAAAGTGAAAATTTAGGATTAAATTAAATATGAACCTTGACAATAATTTGTCTTGACGTTGAGATGACCTCAAACTTTTAAAGAAAGTTTCAGTGGAATACAAACACATGGAAGAAGCAACGATGTAAAATATGACATTTCAGCCTTAATCTTGGTCCAATGAGCTTACATTTAATACTTAAACTTGACTTGATGAAGATTTACCCATGTACACAAATAAAGTTCCCAGCCCCACATGCGCAGATTGTAAAATAAGTATGTCTGTTGTTTTCAACCTGATCTAGTCCATTGAGTGGAGTCGATCTGAAGATGAAAAGAATAATCTCTTACGTAAGTTAGTGATAGAATCCATCTGAAGATCAACTGAAGGCATCGTTTATGAACAGGTCTTATCAATATCAACCAATACCAGGACAGATAAGCATAGTGGAGTTTCTCACAATTACACAAAGTTGCCAATGTTGGCATTATTGCCAACTTTGTGTTCCCATATATTTGCAGTTTTCTTCTTTATTTGCACCAACTGATGTTAGTAAAAGTAAAATTAGAAATCAAGGTGCACATGAGGATTATATTTCAAGGCCACATGCTTTATTGGAATAACTGGTTTTTAATGGTACAGCTAAAACAATGTTGGCAATGTTGGCATTCTTGTATTAGGGAGAGTTTGTGAAAAACCCTAGTGAATGGCTTAGGAACAGGCTAATATATCTAGATCAAGGTTGCATTCATAACTATGAAGTTTGTTACTCTTAGCTGGGTGTCACAAGAAAACCTATTGGCTGTTTGGCATACATTTTACTATTGTACTCAATATTTTAAACCAAATTTGTACAAAAACCTACCATTTGTGCAGATCTATCATTCAACTGTATAACTGTTACCTTATCCCCTCGCAATATCAGACTTCAATAAACTTTATTCCTTCAGCTGTGATGAACATCGACCAAACCTCCAAACTTCCTGAATTCAAACCAAAGGAAAACGAAGCTGATAGGAAATTCCACTTAAGTGGTTCTTTTTGTTCCGTAATTGGATGCAGAACACTGGAAGTCTCCGCAGTGCAAGCTAAAATGAAACCTATCCAGTTTTCTACAGATTGCCTTACTTTACTTTGTTATCTTTTAGCTAAATTCAATGAAAAACTTGCAAAATTGTATTGCTTTGGAACATTCCATTAAGGTTATCAGTTTGTTGCATACAACCGTTTCATGTTTGGCAAAAAAAAACAACTATAATAACATACCGCCAGGAATTTATGATTTGTGTTTTGGTTGTAGAATCTTTAAATAAATCTAAATATGTCAAACAGTTCAGTGACATGTGTACATGAATTTCTTTTCATGCAGGTAAAGTCTTGAGTTTCTTCAGGCTTGAACCAAGGTTTGGAATAACTTGACAGGAATATGTGGCATAGAATTTAGTTCACTTTGTGAAACTTGTTTTGTTCTTATCTAAGCGTACATCATGGATACGAGATGTGGGTTATTTTACAAAATCATAGTTATCACAAAGGGTACAACATCGTAATACAGTTGTTCTGAGTTTTAATTGAACTTCTGCGTGTTGAAAGGAGCAGTTCCAATTTTAATTTTAGTCTGCCTATTACTAGCTTTTTTGTGATTCGGGGTAATAAGTTAAGTTCAGCAGTTGTAGCCATTTTAGGTCATGCAAGGAAGGGTGTGTGTTTTCACAGGTAAAACCACCAGAAGATTCGTAACGATTTTTAAATTTATTGCCAATGGCAACATATATTTTACCATTTCTTCGCTGCGGGTAAAATTTTGAGTGAACTTGCTTTGTACTTAATTCGTACAATTCCTTACACGTGTGATTTAATTATTCGCTGGTTGCTTCAAGGTACTGAGGCAAAACAAGTTCAAAGGGATGAATCCTGGATTTATTTCAGTTGTATCAGAAAGTTATGTTTGTTCTGACTCACAATAGGTTCAAGAGCTACACCTTAATTTCTCGATAAAAGTTTGGATGAAACTTTACATATCTTGGATTTCACAAAATATTAGGTAATGTCAGAATAATACTACAGTCAAGAAGTTGATGTAAGAATTTAGCAACTGAAGCTACGATACATGAAGTGATGTTGACACCAGATACATACATGTATACTAAATTATTCATACAGCCTAAGAGAGTAATGCTTTGGTTATCAAAGTCTGAAGCAACATTTTGGCAAGAAATATGACACAACCGCACTTACACCCTGCCGGAAGAATATCCAATTCTGACTGGTCCGCAAATAGTTTTGTACCGCTTATTCCTCGGACAAAAATTAAAACCCACTTTACGTAATGCAGTGGTGCAATCTTTTCGAAAAAAGAATTTTTGTTCCGTTTTTGTAGTGTCCAGAATTAAATGGGGATCTGTCAAATATCTGTTGTTCTCGGTTTCTGTGTATTGTGAATTTGCATACAGCCGTAAATCAATGGTAAAATGTACCAGGACAGAAAAACATAACTGAAATTTCTCGATTGAAAGCACTAAGCACACACCCAAATCATAAACATGTTTACCTGGCTAATTTAACCACTCTCTGTAATATCATTGCTACTTTCTAACATTTTAAACTCTAACAGTCGAGTTTTTCCTTATGAAGATGCATTCTGTAGAATTCTATAGAATTCTATAGAATGTGATAAATCACTGAAGC
>JBCAUG010036931.1:0-10034 GCA_038406175.1 Haplosyllis leylae | reverse complement strand
AAAAACACGATTGATTCAAATCAACATGTAAATGGGCAATACAAGTAAATAGTCAAATGAGAGCAGATGGTATCTTTTAACCTGAATGGTGAACTGCTGTCTCTGATGCGAAAGAAATTACTGTGTGGTGAATGAGAGTAAATGGTGCTTCACATTATTGCATCTGCTTGAAAATATAATCTACAAAACTGGGATTGGCGGAAAATAATCCATTTCCTGTGCCCGATGCGATGGGCAACAATTAGCGTAGTGGCAGTGAATTACCACACGTACGGCATATGAAATCAGTTTTCAATTCATTTTCCAGACCATACGGTAACTTTGTTACAGAGAGGTACTTCGCCGTCTGTGCGTTACTCGTGAAAACACAGTAATTGAACGTGATATTTACGAAAATAACGATACGATGACTTGGCTTGTGGCACTGCGGCAGCAAGAATTTGCAGGCAAATTGTATATAATGACTCATTTACTATGTAAAGCAGTCTCTCAATTTGCAAATGTGCACAAAATGTGAGGCGGTATTTAACCAATAGGTACATTATTGCATTAATAAATCCCCAATATGTGTTTTAGGAACATGAACTTTTGTATCTATCGTCGTAACGCAGTGATGCAATTCCACTAAATTGCCCCAATATGTAGCAAGAAGCATCGTGCTCTAATAGGATTTAAACTCATATCTTGCTTTAGATATTATGGAAAATGTAGCGAGGCGAAATCGAAATTGGAACTTCCAGTCGAGAAAACCCGTTAACTTCGGTGAATATAACAAACCCAATTATGTCCAATCCCAATTAACATACAATACAAATGCTGCTGTTCTCTTCAATTAGTGTTTTGCATTATATTGAATTCATTCAAAATAACTGTTTTCAGTTTTGGTTTTTGGTGTAAGCTGTGATAAAATATTCCGCTCGTGTAGAGTGTTGAAAATGATCTAATCTATACACGGTAGATACGAAGTGATAAAGTGGCGAGATACGTGTGGTAATGCATAGCGAGAATCATATCAATCAGGGGTATCACGAACACAATGGTAGTGGACGAAACATCTAGGCAATCAAATTGTGTCATAACATGTAATATTGTAATCGTTTTGATCAGTAAAACATGTAGCCCTAGGCATTGAATCTATTCATGTGGTACTGGAAATTACATTTAATAGGATAAAGCAATTTTATGCCAACAACCCAAAAATTAAAGTGTAGCACAATTCTTAATTTCACATTCCTACTTTATAAATGTTAAACCTGTCACGAGTTAGAGAAGATAGTTTACCGGCTTTGTGAAAGAAGTCTGTTCACAAGGACATTATTGCGAATCATCAAATAAGTAATAAAGCTCAGGACAGGAAATTACGTGAGTCTAGGAAGATAACAACAGGCATGTAATATCCTGATGGCTATTTTTAACTTCTGTCCCAGCAAATTTTTGAAATTTTGGAGAAAGCACCTTGTATCTTTTGTTCATGTTTACCAATAGTGATCTTGGGAAAAATATTTGAAAGCTCAAATTGATAGCCAATACATGTTTCTCAAAAATAATACCTCATAATTATATTTCATGTTGGGGAGAACCGAGCTATATTTGAATTTTTCCAGTTTAGTCAGGAATGCCCCTGATATTCGTATAGTTTGTAGCATGCCTGGAATATTAGATTTTTTTCAAAATTTTTGGAGGACACTTGTAAGTCCTTTTTGTGGGACCACTGATACCCCAGTTTTGGACTACCGGTGACGTCTTCCATGGGTTTCAAAGCCGGGGTGGATCCCTCACTTGTGTGCTTACTCACTTGCATGCAATGGATTCCTCAGGTTCACTTCTGGTGCAACACCTGCTGACTATATGGAGGTCAGCATGGAAGCCAAGTCTTTTCAATCCACATAGCTATGGACATGTCCACAAGCATTGATGGAGGTTCTGGGCTCGAACCCATGATGGTCCGTTGCGGTGAGCACAGCGCTGTATATTCGGCCACTCCGGCTCGGCTCTGGAATATTAGATTCTTGGGCACTGGAAAATTCAAATATAAACATAACTGTGCAGTATTATTTTTCAGACAAATGTATTGGTTGTTTGTGTATGCTGACAATTTATTTTCTTATTGACCACCATTGTAAAACTCAATTAGAATTGTCTGAAATTCTCAGAAACAGTCGCAATTTTCTGAACTTCCTGCAGGGTGTATATGCAAGATAGTGTGGAATGTTTTAGTCCTTGTGTCCTGTTTGATGGCCTATGTAAAAGCATGTAAATTACGTTTTCCCTCACAACCTAACTGAATTTGGCTACAAAGCTTGCCTTCCACCATGAAATGCTTCCTCTTGGGAGCCCATAAGGAAATTGAACTATTGAAAGATAATGTTCGAAAACTGACACTTGTTGTAAGAGGTTCTCGACCAGATATAGAAGAGATTGAAATTTAATTTACTGTCCAGGCCTTGTTTGCCCAGCCTAAAAGCTGAGTAAATACAGGGCCACACACATGCCAGATTATTGGGAAGTTGTCTACAATTTCAATTCGCAGGTCCGGCTAAAAGTAAAAATAATGAATTTTGGTAGCTCTCAGTTTACATGTACGCGACTTGTAAATTCAGTCCCAGATAAATTATGTCCTAATATTTCAAGAATTGTTTAAACACTTCACAGCGCTGATTTGCTCCAAAATGGTCACCAAATCCTGACATACAGTAGTCGCAAATGACTCAGTTGGATAAAACTACGAATGAGTTCAGTGAAACTAAGGAGTCTGTATGACTCCCTGGTACGACATAATGTCACCAATATTTACACTGTCTTGGTTTGTGTAGTAAAACTCAACCCCAGTCAGAATTGAGTGTCTGCCGAGTCAGTGAGGAGAGCAAGAGTTGTTTTACCAAAATGAACTCAACAAGGAAATGAAATGAAATAGGGATTTATTCTTTGGCAAATCACACCCAAACAAATGTACAAAATTTAACAGTTATTAATTAAACATTGCCTGCATCTATTGATGCCCTGCAAATAGGAGATGCACCTCCTATGCTAAATAAAACATACACCTAATGGTGCCCTGTTTTACTGAAACATGACTGATTTTCGCTGAGAATTCTGCCACAGAGAGGGCTGATTGAGCGATTCAATTAGGCTGGGCTTCTGCAAAGCTTCAGACCGAACCCCCAAGAAAAACGAAGAAATGTTTCAGTTGTCACACAAAATTTTATCCTGTGAAAGTAACATGCAGAAAATGAACAGTAGTATGCGAGAGATTAAATACATTGGCATAAGTACCCAGAGGTTCGATTAAAAGAAAGTTGACAATACAAGGTGACAGTACACTTTGAATAACAACTGTCAATCATTTTGATACATATATAGAATACAAGGGTTGAACAATGAAATAATTACATAATGCACTTCGTGTGAGAATATACACCAATATAAGTATAGATACCATGTCAAATACATATAGTTTGATAAGATTTGATATGACCGTAACCCTAACAAGAATTAAGCAATGTCTCACTTGTAGTATTTCGAGAACTTGGTTGTTTTACCCCTTTCATAAAATTTTTTGCCAGACCTTGAATTAACTGTGAAATGATGGAAATCTCCTTGTAGCGACCTTCTCTGCGCTATTCCAAAATATCTTAGAGGTATTTACTTTTGAATCCCTTTGTTGTGGTATGTCTTCTTGGTGGGATTCTTGCCCAACTTCTTTAGGTGTTTTATCATCTGTCTCTATAGGGTCGAGTTCTATTTCTCCCCTATCAAACCTTCTCATGGTTGAATCGATTTCTCTCCAATAGGCTGATTTTCCCGAGCTAGTCAGCTTCCCTGCGATGTCGAAGTATCTTATTTCATCCATTTGTCTGATATACAAAATATGATTGTATCTATCATATCTGCTCACCATAGCTTCCAATACCTCATTCAATTTTCTGACTAACTTGAACTTCTTTTTTGATGAATCGTGAATGTTCCTTGGTCTATTCAAAGTTGTTACCCAGATCAGTCTCGATTCAGCTGATGTAGATAACGATCCTGGTTTTTTAGACCTCAAATCTTCTTTCCTATCATCTAATAACTGAAGCATGTTCTTCATTAACCATTCAATGCCAACTTCCATTAGGTTTTTGACTCCATGGTCAAAGATTCTTGGTAAGATTCCCTTCAAGAAGTCTTTTTCTAATATGATCAATATGTACTTTGGTAGTCTGAGTTTTGAGTTCAGTGCTTTAAACACTGCATTAAGGAATCTTGCCTCTGTGCTTTTTTCCATGGAAAGCGGAGATCCCATAAAAAATTGAGTGTTGTAATAATTGTGAAGATAGGGGGGGGTCTTGTTTTGTCGATTTTTGCTTCCGATTTTGCAGCTTGAAACATAGAGAATGAATCGTAGACGAAACCATCTCCAATAATCCATACATCTTTCAGAGCAGCCACGTCATCTAAAAAAGATATTTACATATTTTATTGAGATTTGCAGTTAGTGTGACAAATACCTATATACAGTATTACTTTTCCACCTTCCTATCTTGGAAATTGTTGGTATTTTGACGCCTGCTTTCCACATATCTATTGAACGGCCAATTTTGAAACTATGGAAAGAATATAGAGAATGATCAAGCCCGCAATCATCCAGTGCTTCACTCAGGATTTTCCTCAAGATTGCAGGGTGCACCGGAGATCCATCTGAAAATATGAAGAAAGGCTCGTCCTTCGACATATACTTTCTTCTTACTCTGACATAATCCCTTAATATTTGATAAGGACAGTGTCCTTTAAGTGATTGGCTGCTGGAAATTCCAACCAATTGAGGATATACATCCATCCAGTGGGTTTTTGAGGATCTTAGTAAGAACAACAACTTATTTTTGTTGTCAGCTACGTGGACACCCCTAGCCAATACTGGGTGGGAACCTTTTGACAATTCTCCTATTCTGAAAAGCCCATAGTATGCTGTCAAAAAGACCGCTTTATACATGATGAGTAAGTACGGTTGATTATTTTTATACCCAAACCTATTTATGATCTCATCAAGGATCATATTGAGTAGTCCTTTCTGAATTGGTAACCTAATTCTAACGGCATCATTGATATATTTACAAGCTTTTGTCAAAGAAGTAATGAGGTACCTATCCTCATTTATTTCGATACCATCTCCTAACAGAACTGACTTGATTCCTGAAATGTAGCTTTTGATAGTCGAAGCCTTTTTCTTTTGTTCAACAAGGTACCCCACAAATAAAATTAGTCTGTTTTCCCAAGTTTTGGGTTTTCTGTCCAACTTGATAGTGAATTGATTGAATTGTCTCTAAACACTCAAGTATATTTTATTCGTCGATTCTCAATTCCTCCTGTTTTTCAGAGAATCTATTATTCTCTCGATTGCCGCCGTAGATATAACCGAAGAAGACGTTGATGACGAATCCGTGATGGAAAAACCTTCGATCTTCCTTACTCCTGCAAAATCCAAACAACAGAATTTAATTATTGACTTAATTACCATTATCTAAGTCCCAGATTTTTCCAATAGGCAATACTTCCTCTGATGGTTCGTCATTAATTTTCTTCAATCCTTTTTCTTTTGCTAGTTTTTCAAACCTTTCCCTTTGGCCCCTACTGAGAGTGTCCGCAATTTTATTATCCTTTGTATTTACTTATTTGACAAATACCCTCATGTTCATTTCCATTTGCTTTAAGACTAACATTCTGATTAATCTCATACACCTCTTACAAGACGATGAAGTCGAGTTGACCATGTCCCTCACTGGTTTGTTATCACAGAATATATAGACCCTCGAGTTTTTCAACAGAGACACCCAAGTAAATACTGCTACTGTTAAAGCAGTTAATTCCAAGTAATCAATGCTTGGATTACAGTCCCTAATGAACTGTTTGTCCCATGGTGAGGCTATCCAACGAGATTTAAAGTAGGCACCAAATCCACCAAAAACAGAGCTCCCACTTGCATCAGTGTAGAAATCGATGTCTGTTGCGTCTTTGTCTATGGATAGATCTACAAAAGGTCAAGAAAACGATGAGACTACCTCCTTATCCAGGAATGACAACCAAGTTTTGCAATCTTGCTTGAATTCTGAGTCAAGTGTTACGTGATGGTGACTTCTGAGACCTTTTTTCTCTATCAACAAAGAAAACTTACTGTACATTCTTCTAGTAAAAGCTCTACCAGGCACTATTGCTTTGTTCAAGAAATTTAAAAAACCCGATAATCTCCCTAATTCCTTGACTGTGGCTGTCCTTTTTTGACTAATAAAATTCAACATGTTTACTACCCTGACTCTTTTCTCTTCAGGTAGACATAGCAACATATTTTCCCCATCTAACAAAATCCCTAAGAAAACAATCCTCCTCCCAGGATATTCTGTTTTTTCCTCCATGACTGGCACGTTTATCCATTGACAAATTTTCAAGAATAGTCTTACCAGTCTTAAGCATCTCTCCTTTGACAGCTCCATGAATAAGAAGTCGTCCAGAAAATTTACCAATGTCAAATGTGGTCCACCTTACAAGACCTCTACTATGTGTTTCAATGCGTTGGAAAATCTCTGAAAATGGGCACAACTTATACTCGCCCTGAATGGGAGTGCCTTGTCAACGAATATCCTTACTTCTCCAGTTTCAGGGTCAGTCGCTTGCATCAGTACCCATCTGAAACTGCTGAAATTCAGTCCTAACATCCTAAAAGCATTAGAAAGATCCGTTTTTCCATAAAATAGTTTCTTGATGCTTGCGTCCCTGACCAATGATAAGCTGTTCAAAACAGCCATATCTAAGTCATTATATTTTACAGAACAGAGCTCATCGGGAGTGTAGAAATTTACTGAGTGATCCCTTTTGAACTGATAAGATAAGTGAAATATCATTCTAGCCTTGTTTCCTGACTTAGACACCAACCCCAATGGTGACTGAATATAGTTATGAAAAGGGATCATACTTTCTTGAAAAGGTCAGGCAATTCTGACCTCCCTAACTTCTAACATAATTTGGTTCCATAAAATTTTCTTATTTCTGATTCTAAAAGGTAAATTTTGAGACCTGTCCTGTCTATTAGTGGGTCCTTGGTAACCAATATCAAATCCGTCCAGGAAACTCCTAAACAAAAATTCAGTTTTGTCTCTATCATAACCCGTCCTCCTCAATAGGTCCCTGAGCTTGTGAGGATTAATCGGGGTGGTAATTGTCCTTAAGTCCATGTTTTGATGCCTCAAAACAACATCCCTATATTTTTCACCGGATAAATCGTTGTTCAGCGCATCTAAGAAATGTAAATTAGATAGTCAAGTACAATTAACATAATAAACCTAAAATTGCCAACATAAATGCGTTGTCCATCGCCCGCTCCTATGGATAAAAGAAACAAGCTCGTATTTCTTCCACCTGGAAAATTCCCTTTCTTTACTTTCTCTTTGGTCACTCCCCTTTTCATTTCCTCCCTCTGGTACCTGTCTCCCTGAAAAGATAGTCTTTCTACAGATGTGAGCTCCATGCCCAAATTTTTGGCATACTCCACACTTGTGCTGAAATTTACAGTTGAGACCATATGTACATTTTCCACTATTATATCTATAACACATTTTTCCTGATTTTTTCTGGTTATCTCCTTGACTGAAACCAGTTTGTTTCACCTAAGTACCTCCTTGATGCGAACTAAGTCTTTCCTTCAGGCATAGTGACCAGGCTTTGTGAAGAATAGAACCCCAATTCCTCTCTGGGAATGCCTCCATGTGAATCCTAAACTCTTTGTCATACTTATACACGTTTGGCCAAATATATGTTTTGCTAATTGTGTTAATTGCATGACTATATTCCAACAATTCTACCAATCTATTTGGCCAAAACTGGGTGAAAATTTTCATGAAAACTCTGAATGCCCGATTCCATATTTCGATTGAGAAAATTTTAGACTTTTCTCTCTCAGCCACTGGGACCCAAAATGACTGACCATTTCGGTTTACCTGCTCCATTCTCACATCTTCCTCTTGTTCAACTCTATCTCTGGGGAGTAATTTTCCAAGATCAACATATTCACTAGCCTTGATTTTATTAACTGTTGTTTGGTCTATGTGAGAGGACAGTGCAACATACCCATCATCTAATAAAATCGACTGCAGAGTAATTTTAGGATCAGGTTTTAAACGACTCTCACCTAGTGCTTCATATATTTTTGCCTTTCCCCTTTCAGCGTCACGAATGAGTTGATCAGATCTTTCTTTCATTTGCAGGTCCATTTGCTTCCTGTACTCAATTTCTTCACAATTCTCCTCCCTGGAAGTGTGGGGAATTTCTCCATCTTCAACATAGTCAGATTTCCTCTGTTCTCTCTGCTTCCCTAAATGACAATTAACATCATCTATATCTAAATTATCAAGAAACTGTTGTACCTCCTCTCTACTTCCCTTACCATAATCCGCTTCCTCATTGGCCTCTTCAGAAGATGAACTGATCCTTTTTCCTTTTTCTTCAGGAATACCACACTCAACAGCTGGTCTATAAATTGTTGTGACCGAAGAAGATAATGTTAAGTTTTTCCTACCTTTATTAAACTTTCCAGAATCTCCTTGATCTTTCCTTTTCTCCAAATCCTCTGTCCTCATAATCGAGAGCCCCTTTTTCTTTAAATATCTTTCCCATTTCACGAACATTCTATCATCTTCTTCCGAGTCATCCTCGTCTTCAGACAGTTCAGATACATCCTTTCCTAGTTTTCTCCTTTTTCCTTTAGGTGTTGATGGTGATTTATGAAATATCGCATTGTTATTCTTATCTTCTCTATCCGATTCCGAAGATCCTGTATCACTGTTCTCGTCTCCACTTGTAAATTCTGTAAACAAACCATCAACTTCCATCTGAACTTCATCTTGATTATCTTCTGTAATTGTGGCCTTTACCTTAGAATTTTTGCTACCTGGTTCCTTAGATTTAGTTTGTTCAATCCTCCTTTTCCACCAGGTTTTTTCCTTTGGTTCCCTTTGATTTTCCCTTTTGTTTACATTCGTTGTCAAGGTCGTTAAGTTCATTCAGTTCACCTTTTCATCCGCTTTCCTTTTCCTTAGAACTTGATACCCTCTTTTGTCCTTTGCCTTGCTTATTAGATCCTCCAGCCATATTAAATATCGGTGAGTAAGTATCCCACTTTGAATGTTAAATAATCGATGAAAACAATTCCTAAATTGAAAGGTCAAAGATTGAAAAGTCGATGATTGCGTGTGAATCTGCCAAAGTTTAAATCCAAAGTGAGTAACTGACGCAGTGATGTCAATAGTGACGTCAAGAAAACTCACGTGAAGCAGAAAAGTTGTGTCCTGTCCCTATCCATAGAATTAAGAATCGAAGGCTTGTTGAGTTCTCTGTAAAATCCATTTAATTGGATTAAATGAGACTGAATCTCAGGGGGTGACAGCGGTGATTCATGGGTATTAGTTCGTGCACTGGACCTATTTGTGAAAAGAAGGGGTGGCTGGCTGCACTACTGGGTGAGGGGTTGTACTTCTGAGCAGAGCGGCCTCCCATGCGATGAAGAACAGGAACACACAGATAATGTACAGTCTTTATAATTGCCCCTAAGACTGGGTGATGTAAAGAAGACTTAGTACAGAATCAACAGCATTGACACTCAGGATCCAGTAGCAGTAATACAAGTCCCAGAATTGTATAGTAGCGATGTAAGGGGACAAACTGTCTTTCTGGATACAGTTCATAGATGGTTTGCGTGAACCCATAGTTGAGGAGATCCTGGAGAGTTCATAGAGTTCAGAACATTGAAATACAATGGTAGTGCGCATACAATACAGTACAGTTGGAACAGCGCGGCAAAGTCTGTTCTGGAATGGATACTGGAGAACCTCCTCAGAATGAGATGGTTTAACATGGGCTAAATCTCCTCATGGAGAACTGGCTGATCAGCACTAAACTCACTACTTGAAGTGCAACTGAGAAACTCTACAAGACAATTGTACAAATATAGACTCTGAGCATGAACTTCAAATACAGTATACAAATACAATGAAATAGACAATTTAGTAACA
>JBCAUG010036920.1:0-10034 GCA_038406175.1 Haplosyllis leylae | reverse complement strand
AGTTCGAATTTCCACTTAATTCGAAGTAAAACCTTGCCGACGAAAGACTTCGATTTAACCGTGCCCAACCTGTATTGATTATGTGAAATGATGTGCGCTCCACAAAAGAACAAGATCCAAATAACTCCTCTATCATTCAACCTGTTCAGGCTGTTGCAATGATTTTACAAATACACTGAAAGTTGTTTCGCTTGCTTCTTGGCTTGTGCTCCAATGTGGAACGGATCTCGGATCCCAAATAGATTTGCCATACATCATCATTAAGATAGTGCGCTTCTATCTAAGGCCAATGTAAGAGGTCAGATGTTGGGGTGTTGGATAAGCTAGGTCAGGTGCTTGGATAAGATTAGTCAGGTGGTGGAAGAATTATACCACTTACGTGGCTTATGTTCCGTGTGCTTACTCACCCCTCCATCTCATCAATATATTGAACTCAATGTCATGTCACGAGGAAAGAGTGTTTGCATCTGGTGAATACGATTTCAAACTGAAACGATTGGTATTGATGCCTCCATTTTTTGCAACGAAATTCTTGAGGGATTAGGGGGAGAGCTTTTTATTTTGAAAGGTATTTGAAGGATTGTAAAATATGTTCGCTTTCAGTCGAGTTTTCCCTTAATGGTAAGTTAGTTCATTTAACACATTTGTTAAATAAGTTAAATGCAATTCAAACTAGTAATTTAATATTCACTATGATTAGTAATTTATCATATGAGTTGAATTAATTTGTTAAACATTGAATTAGTAGCCATAGTGAAAATTTAATTACTATCCATTATAAATTTACTACTGCTCACATGGATTGGCTACTACCACCAGTTTGAATTGCACGTAACTAATTTAACAAATTTGTTAAATGAACTAACCTACTATATAGGGAAAACTCGAATAATTTTTATCTGTACATTGACTGACACACCCTATAAAGGGCCATAAGCAACGGGTGCCTAATGAGAAAACAATGTAAAAGTAATGGCGCACAAAAAATATTTTTTGTCGACGCATATTTTAATGGCACATGCGGAATCAGGCAAAAGTGCACTGTAAATAGTATGCAACAAAAACTGCGGACTCGTTCTCAATCAATATATTTTAACTTCTTTCCAATTTCCAACTTGAAACAAAGAAAGTTTTCACGCCCGCGTTTTTTTCCTAAGTTCGTCAATAATGTGAAATATTCACACTGTGACAATTGAGTGACACTTGTATTACGATGATTCTAATTATCCTTGTTACAGATTCATTGTCCAAAACTGACAATTCCTGCGAAATGAGTAATCACTTGATGATCCACAGATAATTGGATGCAAATGGAAGAAAAATTGAATCCATTCATGTGTTTGTCAAAAGTGTAAATCTGAAGTGGTCTTTAATGTTGTGTGCATCAACAATTGGGTGTTTCCCAAAAGTGCCATTGTTCTGTATTGACTGATTTCAGATGATTCATTCTGGCGAGAACTTTCCACACGTCTTTATATTTTCTACCTACCTACATATTATATACATAAAAAATCATTTCAAAGTTTTAAAAATATGATGCAAAGGAAAATGAATACGATACATTCCATCAATCTAAAGTCAGAATGTATTAAAACTCAGACATGTAACTGAAAAACAATATTTTGTTTTTTCAGCAAGTGAGAAATAGGGATTCATTGATTGGACAGGCCGTAAGATTTGTGTTTTCTTTATTTGTACATTTTCAGATAATATCATATGACAAATTCACATTTACATGTACACATTTAGACCAAAAAAGTCCACAGTCCTTTTTTGTCTATCATTTCGTATGATATAACAAGATCTAATCCTTTATTCTTTGCACGAAAACTTGCAACACGTCAATGAAATGATACACTTCTTTACTGACTTTGAAATTCTCATTATCCGTGTGTTTGATTTTCATTAAATTTTCTTGTAGAACCACTTAGCATCCTGTTACATGTAACTTGGATGCTCGTTTTACGCACAGAACAGCTTCACTCAGTATTCTGAGAGGATTTCTCACTGATTAAATTTTAGTAAATGCACTTTATATTTTTTGTCTTGTCAAACCTCAAATGACAGGAAGGAAATGAAATTAGTGTTAGTCATCAACTTTTGAAACAAATACTTTGCAGCAGAGAGACACACATCCAGGGTTGCCACTCTGTAATTTAGGTCGCAACAACTTTCGCGAACGCTTTCTCTAAGTAAATGAAGGCGTTTAAAGCATTGTTCATACTTTCAATATTGGAAATGTCTGGAGGCGTGGCCTGAGAGCTCCTTAATTTAGTTTTTCAACATTGTATTGACTCACATTTGCCATATACCTAAGTAGAATGCGGCAACAGCCGATAATATAGTTCTGCTGAGATTGATTATTTAGGATCAGAATTTTGTAAATTCACTGCAAAATGCTGCGGAAACAACATTGCATTATTTGCACAAGACAGCTATCCGGTAGGAAACACACTGCCCCCCCATGTCCTGTTCCATTAGCCCTTGTTTTATTGGACAAATTGGTTAATGAATCTAATTTTAACGAGTTAAATCCGAACAAGAGGAAAGTAGAAGAATTAGGTGGTGAAATTTTGATCAGGTGGTTTTTTGGCACGGGGTAGGGAGCGGAGGCTGGGAGAGGAAGGAATCTTAGAGCCTCGTGCATTGTTCACACTGTGACAGCAACAGAGTGTGAATCTTTTTTTGTTTGCCGACACTTGTGGTATGATATCCATTTCTCCTTGTTGTCTCGATTTAGTCTTGGAACTAATTTTTAATATTTGCAAATATCAAGTTAATACCTATTGCAAATATGGTTTTCATCTGGTCAGATCAGTTTATGTAATAGATATTAACATGATATGACACACAGTTTTCACAATGTTCGTGCCGCAGCAATTGATTAGAATTCCAAATACAGTGGGAAAACTATTAAGATCTCGTTCACACTCCCATGGTAACTGAAGCGCCAAACAAGAAGCTTAGAAAAGAGATGGCACTAAAAGATCTCTCTTCAGTTTAAAAGTATTCCTGTTGCACAATAAGTGAACAACAAACGTAATCTCTCCCACAACCGAATCAACAATTCTTCTATGACTCACTCGGGGATCAAATCTTTTTTGTTTCTTTGCTTGTGATCTCACATCGATATTATTTGTTTCAAAGTGACATTGCGTAACAGGATATTAAAAGCAATTAGAGATGAAGAATGTGCATTTTCACGTAGACTTTTACTTTTATCCGAACAAAGAAAACTGAGGTAAGACTTCGTTTTGAAACGCCCTACTCTTTGTCTGCGGATAGATTAATATGTAAATCCGCTTTCCCTAAATTCTCATTGTTTATTATATCTTCTTTGCTCTTTGTTCGCAGTGTGTTTTTTTTTGTAAAGCTAAAACGTCTCTCTTTTGCTTGTCTTTCTAAGTAGCCTAATTTGTTGAATAATTTTTAAATCTTTTAAATGTTTGAGAAAAAAGTCGCTGAAACTGGTTCTTTTGTGTTTTCAAGTCTTTATTACTGTATTAAGAACGCTTTTGAATATTTGATGCACTTCAAAATCCACCTTTTTTAGTATCAGTGCATCCTTCTTTTGTGAGTATTGAAGCCGCATTGGAATATATGTTTAATGGGTGACTCATGAATGCCTGTTACTTCCGAAAGGGAATAAACCACAAGTGACAGAGAATCCTGTTAGTGAGCAGGTTACGGTCTCACCACACTCACTGATTGCCTACTTAACAAACAAATCACATTTTACTGTAACTGATAAATGTCAATAATGAGTAATCAAGATGCTATTTGATGAGTTAACAGGGGAAAGGGAGACATACTAGGATGGAGGTGTCCTATTGGTAGATTTATACCGTAAATGCACTTGATAGAACTTGGAATGGGTAATGTCTAAATCGTTAAGCTGGCGATTGCATATTGATTTTTTGGCACAGACTGCTATCTTTACCAGAAAAGATATTGGTATGCAAAATTTTGCCTGCCTTTCTTTCATAAACAGTCTTAGTTGTTGGTTTTTATTTAGATATTAGGTTTTAAAGAGTTGGTCTATTGAGCCATTTCAAGATGAATTTGGCTTCTAACATATCGAACAGATTCAGATGTCTGAAGCATCGATGTGCACAAAAACAGTTTGCTAAAATTCTGAGGGCACAAGAGACTTGAGAACGAAAACATTTTCTGATAACTCTCATAGCTCATCAGGAACAGGAAATGAGGATTTAGCGGATTGTGGGAATGTTTTCCTGATGCACTGGGCAGTAGAGATGTTTGATCCTAATGGGGGATCAAGTATCAGACATATAGAGTTTTCTGCTTATGTTGTCAGCCAGACAAATAGATCACCTACAGTGGAAGTCTGCGTGTTTGCCAGAAATTACCCCTTTGGTTATGTTTTCAACTTTGAAAGAAACTGAGCTTTCAATAATGACTTCACCTGTAGTCTGTCAGTCATAAACAGTAAATTGAAGGTTTCCGATTTTTACTAAAATATGGCATCTGTTGTGAAGTTTGCCAACCATGAACTTCGGGGATCCCAACAAAGTGAATCCTTCCACTGAAACAGACTAATACACATTTAGACTTTTAAACATTTCTGCACATTTCTAAAGTGTCAAATGATACTAAAGAAATTAAATATCATTTCACTTCTTCATAACTTAATGCACCTATATGAAAAGTGTAAAGAAACTTAATGCCAAAGCTTTTAGTCCACTTCACAGCTTACAAATTTACTTTTTGGAAAGGTTGACGCCAAAATGAAATAAAATTTAGATGTGCTGAACACTGGAATCCTGACGTTTTCGTCAAAGAGTGTCTTTCCTCGGATTTACTTGGGGGCAACTGGCTATACAGTCTGGTAGAATGAGTTCCTTTCCAAAATAAATGCTTTCTCCACGGAAGTAGAGTGATTCATTGTATTAATGAGTATATGTATATTTCTGGACTTGTTGTTCTAACAATGAACATTGCTAAGAACGGGAAAATGAAGTTAAAAGAGAATGCATAATGTGATTTTTCCTTTCAATAACACATGCAGGTTTCTGCAGTAAATCCCATTTACTTATGGAAATGAGCTTTGAATTGAATGTTGACTTTGAGGCAGAGGAGATTAATGGAGTTTCATGCTTTTACATCCATTTCCAGAAGGTTCCTTCAGCTTTGATCTCTTCTGGAAACTTTACACATTTCTTAAGATCCTTTAACGAAAGATTATTATTTCTTAAAGAGTCTACAACAATAAGACAGTAGTACGTAATCGCTAGTCTGAAATGTAGATCTATTGTTCTGGGAAACATAAGACAAATATATGATGGGACGTTCTAGTCAGACAACTTAATGGTCACCAAAACAACTGCGACCCAATGACATTTCAAGTTCAAGTTGATCATGTTGAACGCATGTTCATAAATTGTGGATAATATTAACAGTAGGAAGTTAATCTCATCCAACAAATTTAAATGTCTGTCACCTGTGTCCGGCTCAAGTCAACAAACCAGATTCTCTAAACAGCACAGGGCTGTGTTGAGACACAAACTGTCAACCTGGCTAAGTAGCAGTATTGCAGAGTATTCTAAAATACAAAAATCTACAGAAATATCAGCCGTATGAAATACGGGTCACATCTAGTAATTTAATAAAGTTATAGGTAACAGACAGGAAAAGGCAAGCATTTTATTCAAATGAATCCATGATCAAAGGAGGTTTGCGTTGTTCCTCTTCTTTTTTTCCACCGTTCTCTCAATGAATTTTTTTTTATAATATTGATAACATTAACCATCAAACTTTTAATGAGAGTATATATGATACTCATTTTAATACAAAAAAAGAAGGAAAAACTACTCAAAATTGTATCTAAGGCTACTATGATCCTTGGTTCTATTTGATAGTTACACGCTGGACCTCCGAATGGCAAAAATACAACCAATCTCCATATTCGCAATGAGGCAACCACCAGGGTACAACTCCCAGCTTGATTGTCTGTTTGTTTATTTGCCCCCTGTGAACCATTTCCCATTTCCTTTGTGTTCTAAATAGCATAACACACAGATAGATGTTATCCATCTGTAAGTCTGGCTATTTTGAACAAAATACAATTTATATTACAGCATTCGAGAAGATGCTGCGTGGGAGATCTAATTTAGTTTGGTGCTGTTTTTGTCAGGTGAACGGGATATTATTGAAATTTATTTCTCTTTAATTTGCTTTTTAAATAGATAAAATTATAAAATAAGCAACATTAATTGATGCAGAATCAGTTTTAAATTGTCAGACAAAGACACATGAAGGAAGGCATGCGTTAAGCTTTGAGGTACTCACCGCAGCAAAATAAACGACAGGAAAACCAATACGTTTCATAATATTTAAATTGTAAGATAATAGGAAGTTCATGCTGAGGTCAGATTTGTGTAAAATATTATTGTAGATTGACACAGATGATGTTAGTGATTTGCGCAGATAAGAGATCCTGCCAATCTAACCGCACCAAGAGACGCGTATTGATTTCACTTAAAACAACAGACAATTCTATTAGGCAAATTGAACAAGTGGAGATCAATGCAGGGCACAGGGCGATCCTGCCAGTCAAACCAAACGTCACACGTTCGGCACATAGAAATGCTCCCAACAACGAATTGCTTTCGGTGATGTTTTGATAAAAGTTCTTGATTGAAAAAATTACAGAAATCGTTAACAGCAATTATTCATAACAAAATTTAAAAAGTATCAAGATGAGAAAAATCAAAGAAAGTCAGTGGTGAGGTCAGAAAACATGGAATCTTTTTTCGGCCTATTTTTGCAGGAACAAGGAAGGTAGGGCATAGCTCTCGTCATCCTTCATCACTGAATACACTACTGCTTGCTCGGCTAAATATTTCCACAGTCGAAGACATCCTACTTTTCCAATTTAGTCCGCGATTTCAATTGACACACCAAACATGATCTCATTCCTTTCCAATGCTGGCTCCTCAGTTGGACAAAATGTGGTAACATGTGCCGAACGTGCTTTGATCAATGGACCTCAATTACTGGCTGCAGGAAATATCAACAACATTGCAATCAGTTTCAAATTATCTAACTGTCGATGCATATATTGATTGAACAACATCCATGGGAATACAGACTCGCACAATTCATTATGTATTGTATTTAATAAGGATAAAAGTGTTTTAATTGCCACACAAATAGTAAGTTGGTCCAGTGATAAAAAACAGCTTGGTATTCCAGTTTTCCTAATTGGAGATGTAATCTGTAGATTCTATAGAATCTGATAAATCATTGAAGCATGAATTGGGAGTCAGTTCAAAGAATTTCTCTGTTACTTGTGTCTTCGTGGCACTGTGCTAGCATTTCTGTCCCTTACACAAGGGAAAGTAGGATCGAATACCAATTTTTACATTATTTTTCAAATTCTGTCCCCTTCCGACCGCCACCAGACCCAACAAAATTGGACTTAAGCGAGTTTTCCATCTGGATACTAAATGTCCACCACCTTGTAAAACAAGATATCCAGGCATAAAGAAAAATGAACAACAGCCCTCATTCTCAAAATAGTAACATCACATATACATCCAAACATACAAATGATTAGCTGTCTCGGAAGAAAAGAAATTACATTCACCATGAAAAGGCAAAGATGAACCAAGACACGTAACCAGATATTTTTTTCTTTCGAATAAACGTTTACAGAGGGTAGTGTAACACAATTTTCCTGTGGTGTTTCGCGCTCAGTAAAACTCAAAACATGTCAAAGTTTAACTTACTTTCAAAACATATCCATGTCGTGCAAGTTCGGGAGGCCCACCGAGGAGGTGGAAGTGTTTTGTCTGCGAGTCAATCAAAATTTGTTGATTGCATACAACTTCAAAGAAGTGAAATCTTCTAATGTAAGCATCCTGTCAAGTCGTTAAAAACTTTGAGTGAGGAATAATATCAGGATATAATCTGTCAAAGTTCTACACTAAACAAGTCAAATAGTGCTGGAAAATGTGCTTCTGGCCAACCTTGTTTCGCAATTCCGCACTCTGAACAAAAGCTACTTTAGAAAGTTTACAAACAAGGTTGGTTTGTTGTGGTAAGCACACGTGCATGGCACTTTTTCACACTTATGAAAAAGGCATGTGCGATAAAATATTACAAATCAAAACATAAAGTCGGTAAGTTGAAGGTAAGTAGCCCTGAGATCAGAAACCATCAAAAATTGTTACTCTTTAAGTTGATGACTTTGAAAGATCCAAAATCATAAGAACTATTATCCAGGACCCCGAATGGGAACATAAAATATATATCAAGTTTATTGATTCTTTCGAAACGGAGGCTAAATTTCTTGAAATGAATCATCATGGTTTTTTGTATTGTTTTGATTTGCTTATCTTTCAAACGTCTGTTTTGTAAAGGAGCATTAGGACTCGATCACTTCTGTAAACGCTTGACATTTGAATGGATAAAGGTTAAAATACTCAATGGAGCCAGCCGGGGTAAAGTCAGTAAAGAAGAATAGTACAAAACAGCTGTGTTCTTCGGTCAACTTGTCTCGGTCACCTTGGATGTGAAATATTCTTTCTGTTATTGCAATAGACTTTTTCCATAGGATATAGTTTGGGTATACTTCCTAATTTTTTATCAGTGTCATTGCATCAAAATGTTCTGTTCTTGTAATTTTTTTACAACTTCATTTTGCTGAGAAGGAACAGACGTTCTACTTTCGCAAAGATATTACATATTTTCAAAAAGTTAGATCTATCTTTTGTGCTCCAGCACTAATATTTCAGTGCCCACTTTCTGGTCCGAGCGTACAAAAACAGTGTGTTCCTTTTTCTGGCATAAAGGATGCAATGGCCACACACAATCAGTAAATCTGAGAATATTATGCCCATTCAATTTGTTTCTTCAAAAAACCTTCGACAATGTGGAAGAAAGATGTTTGCACTTGAATTCCTGATGTTTGCCTAGGTGTGTGTCAGCACAAAATCCCATCTGTACACAGATAGTAGGTCTGCACTATCAATCTGCTATCTCCGTACCAAATCCTACTATTTTACTACAATGACAATACTAGTTTTTCTCATCTCAATTACTTCTATGAATTCCCATGATATACCAAAGCAAATTTGTGATAGACTGGATTTAGGCAGTATCTAGTGGATTAGATCTACCAGGCAGTCAGCTGATCTGATCTCTCCACTCCCCTCACTGTTCTGACCAACTGAGAATTTCCCTGGGTATATAATACAAAAAAAAATCCCTGCACTTAGTTGGCACCTTCATGCTTGTAAGGAGTAACATGAATAGACACTAATGGATGGTAACCCAATAAAACAAAAGTTCCTGATTATCCTGCTCTTGCATGTAATGTTACATGTATACGCAACTGCAGTTGCTTCTTTCTGTAGTTAATTGATGTCTATTGTCTCCGTTCACTGATGTATCTTTTCCTGTCTTAACTTGTCTCTTTATTAATCACGAAATTCTTTTATCAGGCGTAGATTCCATTTAAAATTTGTGAGCTGCATATTATTTACTATTATACAGGTTTTCTTCATCGATGCTGAGAATTGCAAACATAGATCTACTGCTTGAAACTGACATGTTTTTCTTACACAGACAGAAAATTACCTGCCAGACCAACGATGAAAAGAGTCGAAAAAGTAGTAGTTTTGCAATCATCTTTAAATTACAGTTCAGATCATGTTTAATAATTTTATGATCATTACTAGAAGACCTCAGAAAATACGTTTTGGTAATTGGTGAGTTTTTTGTTGTCCCCAAATTGTTATGACTCTCACGATAAATTTCGGACTGTCCTTGCACATGATTGGGTAGTTCAATTTCTGATCAATGTCAGTAATAAAAAGTGGCTTCCTTCAATTGAGAATACATGTCCTGTGTCTTGATTTTTTTATCATTTGTCTGATTTGTTCATTGTTGAGCAGGCATGCTTCAGTCTTACTTAGGAGTGAAATAAACGAAATCTCTGTCTCGAGTCTAGAGTTCATCTTGCCATATTGAGTTTAGAGTCTCCAATTTTTTGGTAGATAAATGCATAA
>JBCAUG010036909.1:0-10035 GCA_038406175.1 Haplosyllis leylae | reverse complement strand
TTGTTGATACCAGTGACAATCCAGGAAGGACTTGGATCCCTGTTTTCGGCTCAGACATGGTTTTGAATGCCATAGTGTGGTTAGCCATGTCTTTGAGTGTTTACATTTACTCCTGAAACCATACTGATTTTCGTACAATTGATGGGTGTTTTCCATGAACCTGTAGGTTCTTTTTTAGATTATTTTTTCTAATAATTTCGATAGGGTGATCAGGAGTGATATGGGATGGTAGTTAGTCTTTTCCACTTTACTTTTGCCTTTGTATAGTGGAATTACTTTGGCTGTTTTCATCTTAGTGGGAAACAAGCCCTCACTTAGTGATTTGTTGAAGATGATTGTTAGGGGACCAGTGATTGAGTTTTTTATCTCTTTCAGTATTTTATTACTGATACTGTCACTTCCACAACTATTTTTGTTTTTTAGAGTAGAGATAAGTTTGGCTATCTCTGTTTCAGTCGTTGGGTGGAGAAACAGACTATGTGAGTTAAGGAGAATTTTTTTGTTGTATGTTCCTACAGGTATTTTTGATTTACCTGTCTTTGTTGTGAACATCTTTCCAACATTTGAAAAGTATGATCCAAATTCATTTGCTATCTGTTTTGCATCAAATTCTTTGATATTATTTATTTCTAGACATTCAATCAGGTTTGTTTTATTATTCTCTGATTTAGTAATTTCATTAATTACACTCCATAATTTTCGAGTGCTATGCTTATAATTTGAATACTTGGTGGAGTAGTACAGTTTCTTGGCATTTCTAAGTACTTTTTGTAGGCAAGCTCGATAATCCTTGTAGATTATGATGTCCTCATCTTTTTTTTGGATGTCTAATACTCTTTTGATAGAGTCTTTTTTGTTTTTTGATGCAGTTTAGTAAACCCCTTGTGATCCAAGGTTGATCATACTTTTTTGGGTTTCTAGTGACTGTTTTGACAGTGACTGTTTTGGCACATGGAGATTTATTTGTGATATGAGGATCTCATGAAAAGTATTGAATGAATCCTCACAGTTTAAATTTCCAAGTAGTTGTGGCCAGTCATGACTATCTAGGCTAATCTTGATGTTTTCAATTTTTTCTTTCATAAATTTCCTTGTTTCAAATTTGGTTTCTGATTTTTTGTCAGGTCTAAGGTTATCCACTGCACAGAGGCAGGGATAGTGATCACTCATATCATCAATTAAGATCCAACTCTGACATTTGTCATAGAGTTCTTTGCTCAAAGCTATATTATCAATTAGAGTAGCACTTTGATGTGTCACTCTGGTTGGTTTGGTTATGCTGAAAAAGAGACTGTTCTCTAGATGTTTTTCTATAAAGTTTTGTGTGCCCGAGTGGCTATCTGCTTTGAGGATGTTTATGTTATGATCCATGCAGATAATGCATTTCTTCCTATACATTTTTATAACATCTAAGACCTTTTGATAATCATTGAGTGATTTAGTCATTGTCATGTTTGGGGGTCTATATAAACTCACCAAGAGTGTAGTGTCATGTTCATTTTTCAGATCAACGATAATGTATTCAAGGGTTTCTAATTCAACAGTGTTTTCAACTATTCTATATCTCAAGTTATCTGCTATGAGAAACCCAACTCCTCCACCTTTTCTTCCTTTTCTGGTTTTACCAACAAAACAGTAGCCTGGTTTTTTACCTTGGAAATCGTTTCTCCACACAACCATGTTTCATTTAGTGATACAGCAGACACTTTATTTTTTCCTCCCAATTGAGTAAGCAGTCAAGTTAGTTCACACTGTTTGTTTAACAAACCTCTTATGTTTAGATGTAGTACATTTAAATCATGTTCAGACAAAGTTGGATAGTGATCTGTTTGTACATATGAACAGTCCACATTTGATAGATCCTCATTATAATGAGTATACCCAAGGTCATCAACATCAAAATCAAGAGAAGTCATAGCTGGTGTGCTTACAAGTGAGATTGTATTGTATATGTACAATAAGCTTATAATAGACAAGTGCAGTGCAACAAATAGAATTACTAAGTATGAGGTGCCGGGTGAGAAAAGATTACTTACAGATTTGAAAACAAAAGCTATAGTGCTTTAGCAGTAGTTTGCTGGGTTAGAGTGATGCAGTGGGTGGATGATTAATATACCAAGCAAGTAGATGTTTATTCCAACAAACAGTTGCATTGAGTCCTGTAATTAGGTTACGTAAGTTTAGTGAGCAGTAACTTACGTCCTATGAATAGATAAGACTGCGGCTAGAAAGTTACAGCCTGCATACTTTCGTAGTTTAGTAATATTGGAAGAATTGTTACATCCTATCAACAATATTAACACGACAGTGTACAGATGTTAGATCCTGAGAAAGTTGTTTCATCATGCGAACACACATTACAAAGGAGTATCTTCTTTCGCTGGTGTAGTGTCCATCTGGTTATTCCTCAGTTCATTCCGTATTTCAGTCAATATTTCTCCCATGATACCTTGCCCTGACCATGATTCTCTTTTTAAGCAATCCTTGTCTTTTAGTGGGACTCCAGTGCCCCATAATTGATCATAGCATGCCTCTGCTATCATCTTAGTGCCTGTAGAGAGTAGTAGATTTGCAAGGGGGGTATTTTGAAAGAACTTAGATCTTATTCCTGGTGCACAGACTTCCTTTGCCTCTTCACTCCATCGGTCATGGTTATAACCAGCAATTCCTTTTGCCAGTTGTTTACATTCATGGGGGTCCGTGGTTGACAAGATGTCTTTTGCTACTTGTGTATCCTTGAAGTAGATAGCTTTTTGTTCTTGTATAAACTGCTCCGAACAGTTGTAGTTCTTTCCATCATGCTCGAACTTCACTGTATGAAAATTGGAGAAAGGATTGAGTTCTCTAAAGTAAGCCAGCACGTTGGGGTTTGACTTAGATGATGCCTCAAATCCATTTATTTCTGGGGGTAAGGTATGAAGATTAGATGTGCTGTACCTTTTCCCTTGTATGATGAGTGTGTCAGCATCTAATTTGCTCTTGCCTTTGTACTCCGATTTTGTTTTGGCTAGCTTCAGAATTGGTCTTAGAATCCTTCTAGCCTTCTCAGTTTCTTCAGTAAATTCCTTGTCTACATAAATACCTTTTGGTAAGAAGCTTTTGTTCTGGAAAAGTGTTTCTGCATGCGTGAGCTTCTTGAAAGACACTGAAATAGGTATGTTTACACCTGGCCTGTGTGTGCTTATTCTTTTGGCAGAACTGATTGGGATATGTCTTGCAGTGTTTAGTCTCTTTTTGTTGTCAGGTTCATCCACTGTATGGGCTATATATAACCTTGTAGATTTTCTCCCTCCTGTTGTCGTCAAGTTCCCATGCATCCTCATGTATGCCATGTATGATCAGGTTTTTTTCTAACATTTTATTTTCCAGTTTTTTAAGTCTGTTTTTTAGGTCTTGGTTTTCACTTTCTATTTGTTCGCACTTTTTTTGTAAGTTTGCCTGATCATGTTTGATTTCCATGCAGAGTATGGTGTTGTCTTGTTGTTTTTCTTTTGTGTCCAGTACTGTTTTGATGTCTTTTTTTAGTGGTTCTATAAGTTCCTGGAGCATCTCTTTGTTTGATTTCAAGGGTTCCACTATTTCTTGTACCTTTTCACACATAGCTTTTCCAAAAGCACGAAATTCTTCTGAGAAGTTTTTGAACCAGAGGTCTTCTTCAATCAATTTATTCAGGTTTGTTGCATCCTGTACAACTTTGCTGTCTTCCTCTATTTCCCCTGTAGGGGTGTTACTGTCGTGCATAGTTGACATGCTGATGGTCTTATCAAGGTGTTGTTTCTTTCTGTTCGGTTTCTCAATACTTGGTGGTGATCTGTCCTTCTTTCTCTTCTTTTTTTCTTCTTCTCTTGGATCTTCAACTGTTCTGAGGATAGGATTAGGGTAGGGGCTTAACTTTGGTGTTGAGGTAGAGGCACTTATGGGTGTTGGTGTTAAAGGTGTATCACCTGTGTTTTGAACTTTAAATAGGTCATCTACTGATAATTGTCCATCTTATTTCTTCAGTTTTTTTCCAGACATTGATACTCCGGTTGATCGATTTATACCATAATAATACACTGTTTACTAGTACATGTATGTAATAATTGTTGCTACCTGTAATCCTTTGAAAGTGCACTTATAAATATTTGTTGTGTCCTGTGATACTCCTGTTATCACTCACTATAGTTTATTTATCCTCTATCTTCCTTTCCAACTATCCTATTATCCTCGGAAATGGTTCCTTTATTACTACCACATGATTATCTGGGTTTGTTTCCACATTCCACTCTTATTCCAGCCTTTTAATGGCAATTTTAGCACATTTTTGTTGGAGCGGTTTCCTGCCCTTCCGACTTGATCAATACGATCTATGTTAGAGTGGATGCATTTGTTGATGGGATAAAAATGTATTAATCATATCTTGAGGTGTTTTGCCCCTTATTTTAGTATTGGATAGAGCTACTATTTTACATACGAGCCACCAAAGTGAAATTCTTCACTCCTTGATATTTGTAGATTTGATTGCATTAGTGTTGATGTTCGTGTGCTTTCGTGAATATAGTTCAACATACTTCTTTTTATCTTTCAGCATTCATGACGAAAATAATCAAAAATGATTGTTCCAACTAATAAAATTCGTAGTTTTCCTTGAAGCTTCAACAAGACAACTCACCATAAACTTTCTCCTTTTACCTTACTCTGTATGAGATACCTTTCTTCACGCTGGTAAATTAATTGTTTTGCATTCGTGTCCAGAAAAATTATCACTACAGTACTTGAAGATTTTATTCCTGCTGAGAAGGTACACAAATAACAAAGAATTACGATTAATTTAATATTACACTACTGTGTGGGCAGCGATTTTGAAAGTTCTCCACAATTGTGTTCTTCCACATTGATTTGAGTTGTTAATTTACACATTAAAGTAGATTCAGGAAAAGGATTACTTTCCCAGTGCACAAAAAGTTTCACTATACTGCAGCCAATTCTGTGCAGCGGTAAACTCAGGAAAGATGCGAAGTTTTGCGAATAAATCAATCAGAACTACTCAACAACATCATGCAGGAAGTTCAATAAATTCAGCCATTTGCGATGATTTCAGTAAATTCTGACTCCAGTGTTTGTATGGGAGTCTATGAGAATTTTTTTTATATTTTAAAGTCTACATGAGATACTGAAATATTTGCATCAAGTCTTTTGGTATACAATTGTAGATATTAGTAAAGAGATCCTAGCTACATGGAGACATTTCAAGATTTGTTTTTTATTTTGGCTATACAGTGATTCTAATTTTAGTACAATTTTAATACATGTTACGAATAAAAAAGTTGAAAAGTCTCAATGTAGCTTGGATCTCCTTAAGAACATCTACAATTGTATACAAAGAAGTTTGATCCAATATTTCAACATTTCCTGTAGACTTTAAAATATTTTTAAAAAATTTCTCATACAAACACTGGAGTCAGAATTTACTGAAATTCTCGAAAAAAGCCGAATTTATTGAACTTCATGCAGGGTGTACAACCTGACATGTAACAAATCCGCAGAAGTTTTGCCCAACCGTAGGAAATCCCTGTATTTAAGGTGTCGCCGTTAATTAATCTTCGGCGACCACTGAGCTTTATATTACATTGCTCGCTGCTCCTTAATTTGGCAGCTTCAATCTCGGATATTTTTTTCAAGCGAAAGATAAATCTTCAGTTGTTCTACAATGCGAAGCATGTACTCCCGACTACCACACATCAGTCTTTGCGCAGTCAGGTAAGGTTTTAGTCATTTAATTTTCACTGGAATTGAATTTGTTAAACAGTTACTTTTATTGCATAACTAGCTATTCCTGTCCATTGCTGAACAAATGTAGATGTTGTCTCTACAGGGTAAACAAATAGGTTGGACCCAATACAATTATTTTATCCCAGACACACCTTTCTTTGTATGACTATTATGGTCATATAAGGGAAAGTAATAAACGATGACGCTCATTTGTTTACGTGTAACCTTGCCTACGCGACCTCACTTTTTCTAGTAATGGTATGAGAAAATGTTGTCTGATTCACGTCCTTATATAGATTTGACATTAACCAATAATTTACATTTATTTCTGGTCAACTGAAACCAGATGGAAACCAATCTGCCGTGCACACTACTCTAAAATGTTCAATATTCAAATTCATACCTTAATTTAATATAATATTACAAATATGACGTGAACAAGCTCTCTGAATTCTTTGTAATCCTTGTGAATAACACAGCGCTAACTGGCTTAGTAATCAAGGTTTCAGTGGATAAGGCATTAGACTGCTAAACCTCTGTAAGTCAGTGTTGTGAGTTCAATTCCCACTAGAGATAAGATTTTTTTTTGTTGACACTTTTAAAAATCCCCGTTGCCAGTTTTATACAAAACGCCAGAAATGTCAGAAGTGTGTTATTTAGGAAAAAATCGAACCACAAAGGTTTACTCTTTTTTAGTTTCTGGCAGTTAAAATATGTTTCAACACAAGTAGCCGCACATCAACAAAGGTGATGGAATGACTCCAGATATTATCTTTGGAGATTTTGATGTTGTGGCTGAGTACTAATCTTAGAAACAATTAGTGGATCCTTCACACGACACACCTATTGAACTCTGTGGACAACCAGGCTCACTGGGGTCCAATAGGGTATTTTTACATTTTTCATGGATCAGGGCTAGGGCTAGTACCACGCGGTAAACACATTAGTGAAAATCACCAATTCTGAAGATTTCACCTTAAAGTGTCATTCAATGTGCTGCTCGCCGAAAAGTATGTCTCACTGTTTGGATTTAAAATGTAATATACCCAGACATGAAACGGCATATATATTACGCTTAGGTTGAACGTTACAATAGTAAAAAGAACAAATGTCCAAGGTCAACAATTTGCCAATCACGGCAGTTTATGGGAAAAAAGCTGCGCTCGACAGTAATCACACTTTCTCTTTTCATTCCTCAACATCCAATGTAAACAACTGAAGTTATAAATTTTGCATGTACACTTAACTGTGCACATCAGTAAGAGTTCTCAAATGAATTACATTTGTCTCATTTAGTGACTCTCAGACTTCATTAATATTCATAACCCGACCCGTCTCGGACTTCATTAATATTCATAACGCGGTCCGCTACAAATAAATACAGTTGTACCAGCGAGACAGCCACAGCAACAACTTACTTTTGCTCCTTCAGATAAACGAACTTGTCTTGGCATAAAGACCAAAAACAACTCTTGGTGTTCGAAAATTAAATTGAATACAAAAGATTTATCTAGATTTCGTTACATAAGACAGTTTGGAATTAAATTGTGAGAAAACAGAATAAATATTTTTTGTCAATCAGGACATTTCTTTTTGAAGTGGAATAGTTTGACAAGGTACCGCATTTAATATTATCTTTTTTTTATCATTTTATCATTTGAATAGGTTCAGATTGTGGAAAAAAAGATTATGGTAAATAATGTTTAGCGGTATACGGAGTCACATTGAATCACATGTAGAATTATTCACTCAGTCAATATGATAATACCATGTAAAACTATTAAAGTGCAATTTTTAAAAAACAAATTGGAGGACGCAAGTCCTTATTGTGGGGCCACTGATACTTCTGTTCTTAACTTCTGGTAGCATCAGCCCTGGGTTTCAAAGCCAGGGTGGACCCCTCATTTGTGTGCTTTCTCACTTACGTGCAATGGATTTCTCTGGAGAGTCACCTGCTCACTCAGCATTCAAGTTTTTCCTATTGAAATTAGAATTTACAAAAAAAAATTGTAAAAAATTGTATTCGAACCTACTATATACCTCTTGCGTAGAGATGCTAGAACAGCACTACATAGACGCAGGTAACAAAGCGAACATTAAAATTGAGCCCAATTCATATTTCAATGATTTATCAGATTCTATGGAATTCTATAGAATTCTACAGAATGCATCTTCATAAGGGGAAACTCAATTGCAGTCTAGCCCTTTTGATCCACGGACTTGTACATGCTAGATTTTAGACAAAATAATTGAATGAAGTTTTGCATACTTTACTGAGTCATAATTCGGTTACAAACATGTGAAATTGGTCGGAAATGTGTCTATCTCTAGTATTGTTTGCACTGAACACTTGAAATTAGGCAAAGTTATGCAAACGCATGATAATGTACTGTCAGAGTAGAATGTCATGTCAATTGTGACTTATATGAGTAGGTAAGTACATAACACTTTGAAATGAGATGAATGAACACATGTTATTACTGAGAACGAATAATGGAAGCAATCAAAAGCAACAGATTTGAATTCACAAAAACAATTATTATTGTAAATAAATTAAATTTTTCCTGATCAATATGATCAATAATAGATGGAAGAAGATTGATTTCGTTCATTCAGCAATAGCAGGATTACATATTGGAAGCAATAAAACTGATGTAATATGATCACAGCACTGAACAGATATTGCAACAGAGAGGAATTATTGAAGAGTAAAATGGGATCACCCAAAGATAGGTGGATAGACGCACAGAAAACACCAATTTACAGAGGCTAATGCTCACACAGATGTTGCTGAATATGATAGATCTATCTAGATAATGTGAAGATGTATCTGTATGCTGAACACAAAGCTTCTTATTGAAGTGATTTATAGACTACAGGTCTAAGCATTCAGACTCACTGACAGATGATTGAAATTATTTCCTCTCCACATTAAGAGAATGCAAGCATCAGTAATCTAAATGATCATTAATTTAAAATTAAAATTATGTACCGGAGAGGATCTTTAAATTAACCCTATTTCATGTTTCAGTGATTTATCAGATTCTCGGAATTCGCTTAAATTCACTTCAGACTTCGATAAAACTCTAATGGATCTTTAGAGTTTTCTCTAAATGGCTTTCACTGAATTCAGCAAATTCAATGATTCATGACAAATCTGGTAACAAACACATTACCAGTAGTAGTAATGCTAAGAACATTTCCATTACTACATCTGGTTAGATATATGTTGCCACTCATCACATTGAACAGATGCCAAACCAGAGATTGCAATGAAATTTTCATTTTTACTACTGCATGGGGGAATGTATCTGTTGTGAGATGTGGACTGTCTCTGGTAACCATACTACTGTTGGATTTAGTCAAGAGTTCCTAAATTCAATGAATTCAGCGAAAGCCATTTAGAGAAAACTCAATTGAGTGATTATCGGGCTTTTTCAAAATGACTTCACTGAATTCCTGTAATTACAGTAAATCTTATTACTGAAAATGGTTAACTAAGAACAATGGACTTGGCTAAATTTAGTCATTGTACATGAACCATTTCCAGTACATTTAAATTTTTTTAAGAACATTGCTATTGTCTCATTACTCTGAATAAGTCTTGAGGACTGAAATCAATTGTTGCTGGAAATGGTTGACTAACAATTTACCAGTAACAAACCAATTTCAGTCAAACAAAATCTACATGTAATTACAGTAATTACACAAATCTAATTTTGAAAAAGCTTGAGTACATCTTCAACGTGAACCATCACAATCGGGTTCCAAATCAACACGGCGGAAACTTCAGTGATCTATGATTATTTTAAACTATGTGGCACCTCGTTGTGTAATATCCTATTCTTAATAGTATTCTATTCAGAGACGAAGCACTCAGTGGATTGAACTATTTCGCGGATCCAGAACAGAATCCACAACAACAACAACAAGGACAATTGCAACCACAGTTACTCAGTAACCACATCATGGATGTTGATCAACACAAAGAAGGGCAGGTTGCCTTGGTTACGGGTAGTTCAGGGTTCCTCGGGCAACACCTCGTCAAACTCCTGCACGAAAAAGCACCACAGTTTAAGGAAATACGAACATTTGACATAAAGCCTTACAAACAAAAGCTCGGTAAGTTCCTGAACCTCCCTTATTAATAATCATGTCTGGATTACTATTCAAAATCCAATTGGTTCGCTTGTTTTAGATCGTTTGTACCGTAATTAATAGAATTGGAGTTAGGCCCCGTTTACACCAAGCGTCAGCGTCAACGCAGAGTCAACACTGCGATGA